>ONZH01021244.1:0-21146 GCA_900303285.1 Rhinella marina | reverse complement strand
TTTGGCTCCATCCATCTTTCCATCAATTTTAACCATTTTCCCTGTCCCTGCTGATAAAAAGCAGGTCCAAACCATGATGCTGCCACCACCATATTTGACAATGGGGATGGTGTGTTCAGGGTGATGAGCTGTGTTGCTTTTATGCCAAACATATCCTTTTGCATTGTTTCCAAAAAGTTTGATTTTGGTTTCATCTGACCAGAGCACCTTCTTCCACATGTTTGGTGTGTCTCCCAGGTGGCTTGTGGCAAACTGTAAACAAGACTTTTTATGGATATCTTTGAGAAATGTTTTTCTTCTTGCCACTCTGTGTAAAGTGTTCGACTGATTGTTGTCCTATGGACAGACTTTCCCACCTCAGCTGTAGATCTCTGCAGTTCATCCAGAGTGATCATGGGCCTCTTGGCTGCATGTCTGATCAGTCTTCTCCTTGTTTGAGATGAAAGTTTAGAGGGACGGCCGGGTCTAGGGAGATTTGCAGTGGTCTGATACTCCTTCCATTTCAATATGATCGCTTGCACAGTGCCCCCTGGGATGTTTAAAGCTTGGGAAATCTTTTAGTATCCAAATCCAGCTTTAAACTTCTCCACAACAGTATCACGGACCTGCATGGTGTGTTCCTTGGTCTTCATGATGCTCTCTGTGCTTTAAACAGAACCCTGAGACTATTAGAGAGAGCAGGTGCATTTATATGGAGACTTGATTACACACAGGTGGATTCTATTTATCTTCATCAGTCATTTAGGACAACATTGGATCATTCAGAGATCCTCAATGAACTTCTGGAGTGAGTTTTCTGAACTGAAAGTAAATGGGCCAAATAATTTTGCACGCCCCACTTTTCAGTTTTATTATTACAAAAAAAAAGTTTAAATGATCCAATAAATGTTGTTCCACTTCACAATTGTGACCCACTTTTTGTTGATTCTTCACCAAAAATTGAAAATGTTATATCTTTTTGTTTGAAGCCTGAAATGTGGCAAAAGGTTGAAAAGTTCCAGGGGGCCGAATACTTTCACAAGGCACTGTAATTGAAGAACATTTTAGGGTTAGTTTTACTCTCTTTGGCGATTAATCTCTCTCGGTCTCTAGTTTGGCTACTTTATTTGTCTTTTACATATTCTATTTTTTTTCCTTATAGTTTTTCAATGCTTCCTTGTCACCCTCCTGTTTTAGTGATTTAAATGCTTTCTTTTTGTCATTTATTGCTTTCTTTACAGTTCTATTTATCCACATTGTTTTTTTCTTGTTCCTTAATCTTTTATTCCCATAAGGTATGTACCTCTCACAATTAGATATTAGGATTGAAGTGAATGGGTCCATGATCCGTGATGCGGGCTGCACACGGCTGGTGCCCGTGTATTGCGGAACCAGCGTATGCGGGACGCAATATGGGCACGGGCCAGCACCGGTCGTGTGCATGAGCCCTTAGACAGAACTTTACATAAAGGCAGACCCCTCCCCTTCTCCAAGTTAACAAAGCTTTTAAAGTCAGTTTTGAATAAATTGAGGGACGTAGGTTCTAAAATATGGTCATTTATGAGTGGTTTCTATTATGTAAGACTTCATTTTTTGTTGAAAATTTCAAAATGATGCCAAGGTAGACATATGGGGAATGTTAATTAAAGGTGTTCTCCGGGAATTAAGAAAGTAAAAATCCTTAAATATTACTTCAATATAAATATATTCCCAAATACCTTTCATTAGTTATAATGGCTCGTTTTGTCAGGAGAACAATCATTAGGAGAAATAAAATGTCCGCTGTCCTATTAGTACACACAAAACCTGTCCTAATCACACAGCAGGACAAGTCACTTCACAAAACTGAGCTAAAGAGCTGCCTCATCCACCTCTCCTGTCAGGGAGTATAAACCTGAATAAAGATAAGACCTTTAGCTGAATCTCTGTAGGAATGGAGTCCATGAGCAGATGTGGCTAATAAGCAGCAGCACTTGTGTGTAGTCTCCATTACCACAGTCTGTTCTCTCTGTATTTCATGTCTCCTCATGAACTCCATTCTCACATAGATTCAGCTGAAGATTTTATCATCTGTATTCAGGATCATAATCCCTGACAATCAGAGAGGAGGATGAGGCAGCTCTTTAGCTCAGTGTTTTGACGTAACTTGTCCTCTTGTGTGATCAGGACAGGTTTTGTGCTTACTAGCAGGACGGCGGCCATTTTGTTTCTCCTAATCATTGCTCCCTAGACAAAATGAACCATTATAACCAATGAAAGGTATTTGGGAATATATTTATAATAAAGTAATATTTGCATATTTTCATTTTCTTAATTCCCGGAGAACACCTTTATAACTATCTGTGAGGGATCACTATTTGTCAAAATCAAAGAAATTCAAATTTAGAAAATTGTAAATTTTTCAAAATTTTCTGTACATTTTGAATTTTTAATACATATCAACTCAAACTCACAACTAACATGAATATGATGTGTCACAAGAAAACAGTCTTAGAATTGCTTTGTTAAGTAAAAATATTCCAGAGTTATTACCAGATAAAGTGACACGTGATGTTTGAAAAACGGGCTTCAGCATTTGGTCCAAACTGGCTTTTGCTGGATGAGATTAAGCATGGGGGTGGATCATTCATGCTTTGAGGTTGTGTTGCAGCCAATGGCACTGGAAACATTAAACGAGTAGAGGAATGAATGGATTCAATGAAATTCCAGCAAATTCAGGAAGCAAACATAACACTAAGGTCCCATTCACACGACCGTGTGAATGGGGCCATATCCATTCCGCAATATTGCGGAATAGATGCGGCCCTATTCACCTCTATGGGAGCGGGGAGCCGCCGCACGGAGCTAGCTAAAACAGTTTTACCGTGGCACTCACAGTCCCTTAATCTGAACATCACTGAAAATCTGTAGATAGACTTAAAAAAAAAAAAAAAAAACAGTGCATTTAAGACGGCCAAGGAATCTCATGGAACTGGGAGACTTTTGCACGGATGAATAGATGAAAATTCCTCAAACAAGAATTGGAAGACTCTTGGCTGGTTAGAAAGAGTGATTACCAGCTGTGATACCTGCCAAAGGGGGTGGTACTAGGTACTAAACATGCAACATGCCTAAACTTTTGCTTCAGCCCTTTTCCTTTTTTGTTATTTTGAAAATGTAAAAGGTAAAAAAATTGTTTATTTTTTTCTTTGTCATTTGTCTATGATTTCATCTTCAACTTGCTTAACTGTTCATAGTAACAGAAATTTTGACCAGAGATGCCTAAACTTTTGCATGCCACTATCTATCTATCTTTGACTTGAATTTAACCCCTTCCCACATTATTACGTACATGTATGCAAGGGAATGCGGTCTCTTGTCGCATCCTCACATGCATGTACATGATGTAATCAGGTGGGTTCAAGAGCCCCTGCTGCATCACCTGGCATTGCTGTATCCGTTGATGCCGGAGGAATAACCCTTCACATGCCACAGTCAGCGATGACCATGGCACATGCGGAGTTTACACAGGGAGGGGTCCCCTCTGTCTCCATTGTCCCTCCACGCGTGGGTGACAGTGGGCAGTTGATTGCTATCGCAGCCCCAATGCCTTACACAGGCATTGAAGCCATCTAGTTACTGAAGCCTAGTATATCCAGCCCCCAGGCTGGGTCTCCTGGGCAACAGTAAGCGTCTTACTGACACTGACATTTCAGTACAATACAGCATGTGTTGAAACAGGGATCAAACCCTGAAAAGTTGAAGTCCCACAGTGGGACAAATATAAATAGTTAAAAAAAAGAAAAAAGTTTTTTTTAGTAAAAAATTTAAAGTTTCAAATAAAAAAAATTAAAGCCCTTTACCATAAAATCGTGTATAATAAAAAAACTAAAAATAAAAAACAGACATATTAGATATCGTCGTGTCCTTAATGACCGGCTCTATAAAAATGTCACATGATCTACCACCTCAGGTGAACACCGTAAAAAAATAAAAACTGAAAAAAAGCCATTTATATCACCTTACATCACTATGTGTAAGGCTACTTTCACACTAGCGGCAGCATGGATCCGGCACCTAAAGGGTGCGGACGGATCCGTACTGCCGCTGATACATGTGTGGAGCCGGAGCAGCGGTTACATACTCCAGCCAGGGACGCCGGCAGCACGTCTTCACGCGCCTCTGCGCGCAGTGATGACGATTCCCCACAGCGCCCTCTGCTGGGCGCAGTGGGGAAACGTCATAGCTGCACGCAGGAGGCACGTGAAGACATGCTGCCGGCATCCCTGGCTGGAGTATGTGAGTATGTATCTGTTTGTGTGTATATGTATGTATGTCTGTATCTCTGTAGCCGGATCCGGAATGACCCCCCATTGCAAGTCAATGGGGGACAGATCCGGATTACTGGTGTGTCCACACCAAATGGATCCGTCCCCATTGACTTGCATTGGGGGTCATTCCGGATCCGTCTTGGTGCGGATGCCTGGACCGGAGAGCAAACCGAAGCATGCTGCGGTTTGTTCTCCGGTCTGAAGATGGAACGGAATGCTTTCAGGAGCATTCCGTTGTCTTCAGTTCAGTTTTGTCCCCATTGACAATGAATGGGGACAAAACTGAAGCATTTTTTTCCGGTATTGAGCCCCTATGACGGAACTCAATACCGGAATTTAAAAACGCTAGTGTGAAAGTAGCCTAATACCAAGTGAATCAAAAAGACATGTACCCCAAAATATTACCAACGAAACCGTCATCTGTTCCCACAAAAAAATAGCTTGCAGAAAATGGAGATCCTAAAATCTGATTTTTTTTTCAAAAATGCTTTTATTGTTTAAAACTAAAATACATTTTAAAAAGTAGACATATTAGGTATTGCCGTGTCTGTATTGACCTGCTATATAAAATATAACATGCACTACTCCCTAAGATGAACCCCATAAAAAAATATATAAATAAAAACTATGCCAAAAATGTTTTTCATAAATGCTTTATTATGTAAAACTGAAACAAAAAATAAAAATACACATATTGGGTATTGTTATGTCCATATCAACATTCTGCAAAAAACAACACATGATCTATCCTCTGAGGAAAACTCCGTAAAAAATAAAAACTGCCACAACAACTATTTTGTGGTTATCTTGCCTCACAAAAAGTGTAATATCTAGCGATCAAAATCATATGTACCCCAAAATAGTACAAGAAAAACTGTCATTTCATTCCTTAGTTTCCAAAATGGGGTCACTTTTTGGGAGTTTCTGCTCTAGAGGGTGCATCAGAGGGTCTTCAAATAAGACATGGCAACTTAAAATGATCCCAGTGAAATTTGCCAACCAAAATCCATATGATGCTCCTTTCCTTCTGCACCCTGCTGTGTGCCCATAAAGCAGTTTGTAACACATATGTTTCTGTAAACTGCATAATCAGGGTAATAAACATTGAGTTTTGTTTGGCCGTTAACCCTTGATGTGTTATAGAAAAAACTGGAAAATCTGCAAAAAAAAAGTGAAATTTTGAAATTTCACCTCCATTAATAAATCATCTTCAGGTTGACCTGTCTAATAGATAAATATCTATAACATGGATTGAGAGGCAGATTCCTATAAATAAATTACTGACATAGATGAGGAAATCTGTGCAAATTCAGCATGCCTGCCGGTGCCTGTTCTATTGGTATGCTGTATTTCAAGAATATAAAACAATGGAAGATGGAATAGGGATCTCTATTTTGAAGCACTACAGACACCAAATTATATACTTGAAATATTATTCTGTAACAGAAAATCGGACATTTTTCTTTATAAGGAAGAATCTGTAAACCTATGTTACCTTATTAAGAACTTTCTAAGCATGTATATGTGATAAAGCCTATATACTGTATATCTTTATTTATCTGAAGCCATTACTGTGTTCTCTGCAGAGTCCTTCGATCCACGATTCCTCATAAACAATGCTGTTAGTAATGTCATCTGCTCTATTGCATTTGGAGATCGGTTTGAGTATGATGATGCAAAATTCCAACATCTTTTACGTCTGTTTGAAACAGCCTTGAAGGCAGAATCTGGACTTTTGGCTCAGGTACTGTAACTAACTTTTCAGTTTTTTTTAAAGTAGTACACACGAGAGAAAACGTATTATAGCTTTTTACAGAACATTTCTTCTTTCTCCACTAATTGGGCTCTTCTCTTCCTCCCCTGCCTCCTGGACTGATCAATATCTCTCAATTAATGGCAAGATCCATCCTCAGTAGAGTGGTTAGCAGCCCACTGAGGGATAATATTATAGTTGCTTAGCATAGGAGTCTATGTAGAGGGAAAGAGGAAAAGGGAGAAGAGACACACACAGAGACATGGTTTCTAGTTCTAGTAAGATGTCTATCTTGTCCAAGTTCTGGACTCGCAGCTACATTCATATTCTCCTTTCTATGTGTGCTATATATTGGAGATATCGTAGCTAGGTTCACCACTCCTGGAAGTAAGCGTATAGGGGATGTATCACTTCAGCAAATAGCATTTATTATGTAGAGTTATTTAAGTTAATACAAGCCACTTACTAATGTATTGTTATTATTCATATTGCTTCCTTTGCTGCCTGGAGTCATTTTTTCATCACATTATAGACTGCTCGTTTCCATCGTAATGACTACCCTGCAATCCATCGGAGGTGGATGTGCTTGCACACTATATACAAAAGCACCAGCCTATGTAAACTCCCACAGTCCCGACCCCACATCCCCAGAGAAGGGACTGGAGAATTAAATAATTTATACCCACTCTCTCTGCCTTCTATTGCTGTGTGTGTTTTGGTCATCTATGAGAACCCTTTTTATGCAATACCCTGGAGTCCTGATATAGCTATGTGAACAGAAAAATAGAAAAGTTATGGCTGTGGGAGGGACGTGATAAATGAAAATGCAAAAAATAGAAAATTGGGCCCTGAAAGGGTTAAAAGCAGGAAAACAAAAATTTTAAAAAATAACACAATTTTTCTAAATTTTCTGTAAACTTTGTATTTTTTCATAAGTAAATGTAAAACGTATGAACTCAAATTTGTCACTAACATGAAGTATGATGTGTCATAAGAACATTTCAGAATCACTTGGATAAGTAAAAGCATTTCAAAATTATTACCGCATAAAATGACAGATGTCAGATATGCAAAAATAGACTGTCAGGAAGGTAGAAAATGATTGTGTCAGTAAAGGGTTAAATAATCGTACACTGAAAGAAAATATACACAAAAATGTGCCATTGATATAATGACTGAAATTGTTCATTATTATACTAAAATGAATTTAATGAGAGGAGAGACTTGATTCCTAGAACAATTAATAGCCAATTATGCTATTATTATTATTAAAAAATCTGAATGATAAAAGAACAGCCAAACAGGATTATATGAAATAAAATAAAATACTCGTTATTTAGAGTAGAATGTCTGCAGTTTGAAAATCCAGATTGAATCCTGATTGATGTATATGGCACCCGTTCCTTGTGGATTCGGAGATCTATTAGATAATGGTCCAACTAAGTTTTGTGGGTTCACTGTTATGGGAAGTCTCGGGAAACATTGTGGTTACGTTTGGATTTATTGATGCTATGAGGCAGCTCTCATTGCCTGTGTTGTGCCCCTCCCACGTACTGTAGGCTGCATGGGCACACCAGAAGATTATATACATTGAACCAATTCAAAAAGTTGCAGATAGAGAAGGTTTCTTACGAAACAATAGATCTAAAAATATCTTGTCTTGAGAATCCCCTTATGAAAAAGGCAACCAGTACAGCCACAACTGGAATTACCCTCTTTCGGTTTAGAAGGGTCTTTGGAGGGTGTGTAATTTCTGATCTGTGGTAACATACTTGGGTCTAGTAATTTCTTTAGGTTCCTATTCTTCCTCAAAGTAATCCCTACATTAGGGGGTAATTTTTCTTTTAGAAAAGGGTCACATAGCAGTTTTTTGCCATTGTTTATTAAAGGGGTATTCCCATCACACACAATGGGGCATACCGCTAATATATGCCCCCATTGTCTGATAGGTGCGGGTCCCACCTCTACACCAAGCGCTGCTCCCCGCTGCTCCCATACAAGTGAATGGGAGTGCACCGTGCACGTGCGGCCCCTGCTCCTATTTATTTCTATGGGGCAGACGGAAATAGGCGAGCAAGTGCGCCCTCCGTTCATTTCCCGATCCGTTCTTGTCCCACCTCTGCGACCCGCATCTATCAGACAAAGGGGGCATATCCTAGCGACATGCCCCCATTGTCTGAGATGGCAAAACCCTTTAAAAATATGCTGGATGGACCAATGGGTGCAAAACCATGTTTCTGTATGAGTTACCATATTACTTCCATTGTGTTTCCGAACCAGTTCCATAATTCCACAAAACATGTCCCTACTGCGTCTGTATGTCATCCGTTTTTCACGGACCCGCTGACTTGAATGTCCATAGCGTCCGGCAGAAAAGACGCCTATCCGTGAATCTACTTCAGTATTCACGGCGCATTTACCGTGAATACTGTGGAGCAAGGGTCCCCAAACTGCGGCCGCATGCGGCCCCCTGAGGCCATTTATCCAGCCCCCGACACCTCTTTCATTGGTGGTCAGTGTCTTTTCCTGCCCACATTGCACTAGCCTGACCTCATACAGCGTCAGGACGTAGTGCGCGCACTCTGATCTAACGCTGCACGAAGACAGAGGAGCACCGGAGCGGAGCTGTAGCGCGGGAGAGGTAAGTTTTTTATTTTATTCTGATGGGGGCAGGGTGGGCTGATGATCTGAGGTCTGATGAGGGCACAATAAGCTGATCTGAGGTCTGATGGGGCACAATAAGCTGATCTGAGGTCTGATGGGGGCACAATAAGCTGATCTGAGGTCTGATGGGGGCACAGTGGGCTGATCTGAGGTCTGATGGGGGCACAGTGGGCTGATCTGAGGTCTGATGGGGGCACAATAAGCTGATCTGAGGTCTGATGGGGCACAATAAGCTGATCTGAGGTCTGATGGGGGCACAATAAGCTGATCTGAGGTCTGATGGGGGCACAATGGGCTGATCTGAGGACCATTACAGTGGGTCCTTATTATTTCTGGGAGCACTTCTGGAGGCACTATGGGAAAAATGATTTCTATTATGGGGAATTATTACTACTACAAGGGGAACTATTGGGGGTGTTACTATTATTAGTACAATATGGAGGGCACTACTGCTAAAAGGGCTACTTGTGGAGCATTATCACTATTGGGGCACTATTACTAATGAGGGCAGTCTGTCAATCAGTCTGCAGAACACCAACATTTGGAAAGATGTGCACACTTGACCATTACATCCCTGTCAGTCTTTGTTTACATGGCAGCAGCAATGATGCCAGAAAGTCCAGTGTGTGACAGGCATCATCACTGCAGCCATATAAACAAAGCACTCAATGGCAAGGATGTAACAGCTGAAAATTTTTGATTTCTTTTCCATATGCCATATTTTATTTTTAACTACTGAACAATCCTCTTTATTCTGGGGGCATGGAAGGGGGCGTGTCCTCTAAAAAGGGGTGCAGTGTATGTCCGTAAAAATTTTGGGCCGTCCGTAAATTTTGGTTCAGTTGTCCAGAAAAATTTGAAAGGAAGGTTGGCAACCCTGCACAGTTGCAAGTATGGATATCTGGAGCTGTATAGAAGGTAAACTAAAAACCGCAAATGGTTATATATTTGAAGGCGATACAAATGAAATGAGCATGACACAGCCTAAGTCCACCACAGAGGTATTTAGACAATTAGAAACTTTACTACAAAAAACAGTTAAGATAAAAATGGCAGGTAAAATCATTGAATCAGTATATAGTGAATGGGGTAATCCCAAAAGGATTGCTCCTGATTAAACATCCAGCGCAGGATTTACGGGATGAGGTTTTTAATGAAGAATGGCATTCCTTTCTAAAAATACAATCTATTTCATTGGTTAAAATGATAATTAAAAAGGGAACACAAATGTGGAACAACTGACAGAAGAAATTAGTAAGTTGAGAAATATAGTAGATGGATTGACACAAGATGAAGAATATAAGAAATGGGAAACACGTATATGTAAGAGTCTAGACCACTTAGAAAAAGAAATGATATAAAAAAAAAAACAAAGAAAATGAATAAAAAGGAAATGTTTAAACACGATGAAGGGGCACAAAGTCAAACATATAGGACAGAACACAACACTAAGGGGGAACACCAGCACCGAAACACTATGGAAGGCACTAAGAATAAGAATAAAAGAGATATGAGTGAAAACACATACAACATACCAGTTAGCAATCGTTTTGAGCAACTTTCAGATACACCTTTTTTAGACAGGACACCACTGCATCACAAAGTATGAATACATCATCGGAAGGAATATTACCCACAGGAAAGGAAAATTTGGATTCAATGACACAGAACCACAGATACAATCTTAGGCGCAGAGAGAGGAGTTCACCAGACCACATGAGGAGGGAAAGACACAGATGGGAAGGACAATCAAGGGTACAGACACAAAATCACCATTACAGATATCAACAAGAGGTACTGGGAGAAAGAGGAAAACACGTAGGGGACAAGGGAAGAGAACAAAACAGAAACAACAGGAGATCCCCAATACGATGAACGAATTAAACTCAATAGTGAATCTTAGTAAATGCATTTTAACAGAAGCACAAAATAGTTTATTGAATAAAGGGCTGAAATTTGCCCCTACTACACTTCTCAATAAATTTGATGCATTTGTAGGAATAGAGAAGTTTATGAGAAAATTATGCCTCAAAAAATACTATATGAAAAAACCCTGCGAGAGAGTGACAATAGAACAATCCAAATATCAACATACAAATTTAAAACAAAAATCTAAAATATTCCCGAGGCAAATGAGGAGTCAGGAATTGACCACTTTTAAAAAGAATGTAGAAATGGACATCAGAAAAATGAAAAATCCACATAATGGATATAATAATCTGACGAAAGGTGAAATGGAAGCATTGAAACAAATGGAGAAAATGAAGGAAAACACTATTTGCCCCGCGGATAAGGGCGGAGCAGTAGTGATTCAGGAAATCTACATTTATACTGAAGAGTGTAAAAAACAATTAAATGATACAACGACCTACACAAAATTAAAAATGCATCCAACGTCAGAATGTTATCAATTATTAGTGGATTACTGTAAGCAAGGGCTAAATAAGGATATTTTATATGAGCGGGAATATAAATACATTGTCGGAACTGAGTGTAGAATACCGCTATTTTACACTATCCCAGAACTACATAAATACCCTATCAGACCCCCCCGGCCGCCCAATAATATCGGGGATAGGCTCGGTAGCCTCAAATCTGTCCCAGTATCTAGATCATTTATTGCAACCTTTAGTAAAAGAAACTCCATCATATATTAAGGATTCAACCCAAATTATTGCGCTAGTGGAAAATTTAAAATACCAACCAAACTGGATGTTGAGAACATTAGACGTGACATCATTATATACAATAATAGACCATGATCAAGGCATTGAAGCCCTCAGAAAAATGTTACAACAGAAAAATCAAATTACAGGGGATCAAATTGAATTCATAGTAGAAGGTATTTATCATATACTCACACACACAACTATTTTTGGTTTGATGGCGAATTTTATTTACAGATTAGGGGACCGCCATGGGTATCAGATTTGCCCCCAGTTATGCCAATCTTTTTATGGCACATTGGGAATCAGACCACATTATGCCCAAGCTGGGGGCGGGTCTGGTACTCTGGCGGCACTTTATTGATGACATTTTTTTATTTGGGATAGGGGAGAGGACCAATTACAATTGTTTCTGAATGCACTAAATGATAATAATAGAGGGTTGAAGTTTACTCAAAAAATTAGTAGAACACAGGTGGAGTTTTTGGACTTATTAATTTCAGTTAGAGAAGAAAGATTAATGTGTAATACATATCAAAAGGCAATTGCTAAAAATAGTTATATATTATTTACTAGCTGTCATCTCCCCAGGTGGCTGATTAATATTCCACTGAATCAATTTCGAAGAATTAAACGTAACTGTACCTTAAATACTGATTTTGATAAAGAAGCTAGACATATGATGTATATGATCTAGACTTTGGAGAGTATTATAAATAAGCATTGGCATTTACTACTAAAAGATAAAATAATAGGGAACACACTACCAACCCGCGCAGCTATAGCATATACAAGAATTCCCCCTAAAAGTATGAGAGTAGCATCTACAACACAACAACCTAAGAATGATTTAAACATTGCAACGTGGTCAAGCCTAAAGGGATTCTATAAATGTGGGAAGAGTGGTGGTTGCAAATTGACACCTAACGGGAAAAAAGTTATTTAATGTGGTACAATCTACAGTCAACAGTTTCAAATGGGATATAAGGGAGTTTCTGATGTGCAATACAGCAGGGGTGATTCATATAATGCAGTGCCCCTGCGGGAAGCAGTATATTGGGAGGACCAAAAGATGTCTAAAACAGAGGATTTCTGAACACATAAATAATATACGAAAAGGCTACGTAAAACATTTGTTATCGAAACACTAAGGGACTATCATAGTAGAGACAATATATCAAAAAAGGGGCAGTACCATTACCTAAAATATAACTTTTAATAATCACATTAAAATAAAGAAAAACCTCTCAAAGCACCATAAATGTTAAAAAACATTCCAGTCTTACCCGATTCTAGCCGCTTGTGACAGTTTGTGTCAAATTAAAGGGCAATTCCGAAACAGCATTGGCTGTAAGAATAATCATTCAATATTAGGTATACACTTGTTATCAGGAACAAATACACAATGAAAAAGCGTATGGGCACGGGGCTGTGCTGACCCTGAAGATTGTCACTCACTCTGACTCAGCCCGGAGACGCGACCAGATGGTAGCCGCACTCCGTCCCCGTACCTAAATCTACTTGACCCTAATGAAACCCTACTGATACAATATCCCCGTAGTCCCAACGCGTTTCATCCTATGTCAATCTAAATAAATACTTTGCCCCTGACTCATCAGGGAACCAGGGCAAAGTATAAAATGGGAAAAAGTCAGTAAAGGGCATAAAAAAGTTTAAATACACCCATCAACAATTATACACAACCGTTATAATGGTAAGCATGAAGGTACATAAAGCTCTCATAAGTCACACAGACGGCGTATGGTCCCCCCGTGCAGAGAACAAAAGCATGGTATCGGTGTATTAGCAAAGTCTGTAGTCCTACCGAATACCTATTACATTGGGGAGGCACCTTGGTGCGGGCTACATCCCCTCCTCACGCCTGGCAGTCAGCACTACTTACCAGATGCCAGCCACCTTATGAGGTTTTCCAAGTCTGCGCCACCAACGGTGCGTCACTTCCGGTGACGTCACCGATGGTGCCGGACATGCGCTGTTCAGTTTGTGAAGATCCTTCCCATTGCCCATACATCCACGTAGAGGTGCATGCACAGTAGGGACGATGGTACTGCGAGGTCACTGCCCTAGCTTGCCCTGGTTATTTCCCCGTCGCTATGGGCAACTGGACTTAGACACCGCAGATTACCACTTTACATAACATCAAAGGGGATGTGAATATAACAGTATTAATTATATACACTCCTAGCACTAAATAGTAAGTTACTTTGACTGTTTTAATTATTAAGTGTGCCAGATATTTCTTGTGTCATTGGATACAGCAAATCAAGGTGTTTTTTCTCCAGGGCTTTTTGATAAGATGAACGGAGTATCCCATCTGGGTAACCCCGCTCATGAAATCTACTCCCGAGATCTCTGGCTTGTCTCATAAACTCCTCATCCTCAGAACAATTGCATCTCAACCTGAGGTATTGTCCTGTGGGAATCCCACGTTTAAGGGGAGTGGGATGATTACTTTCCCACCTCAGTAGGGAATTGGTCAAGGTGGGTTTCCGATAAATAGTGGTCTCAAGATGGCCCTCTCTTCCTTTTTTAATTTGAATATCCAGAAAGGGTAGACTTTCAGACTCAATGACCCAGGTAAATCTAAGGTTGATATTGTTTTTATTTAGGCCTTCTACAAACCCACCAAAGTCTGATTTGGACCCGCTCCATATGACAAAAATGTCATCTATGAAGCGGGTCCATAATTCCACATTTTCAACCCCTTCAAGTTGTGGCTCTCCAAAAACGACCGTCTCCTCCCACCAGCCCAGGAGCAAGTTTGCGTACGATGGCGCACAAGAACTGCCCATCGCCATGCCCCTGAGCTGGTGGTAGAGATGGCCGTCGAAAAGAAAAAAGTTCTTAGATAAAACAAATTGAAGTAAATTCAGTACCATAGAAATTATGTGACTGGTACTGTTGGCCTTTTGCCCGCAAAAAAGTGGGCAACTGCATTGAGACCTACCTCATGTGGAATTGAAGAGTATAGTGATTCAACATCTATTGAGGCTAAATACCATGTATGCTCCACCACTATACCTTCCAATTTTGTGAGGAGATCTCCCGTGTCCCGGATGTATGAAGGTAGGCACTGTACAAAGGGCCTTAAATACAATCCACGTAAATTCCTAAATTTTGTGAGAGACTGCCCACCCCAGACACAATGGGGCGCCCTTTCAAAGGGTACACCCCCTTATGAATCTTGGCTAGGCAGTAAAAGGTGGCTATAATGGGATGTGATGGAAATAAAAATTCAAATTCCTTTTTATCAATCAGGCCTAACCCCTGTGCCTCTTTCAGTATATTCAAGAGTTCAGTCTCAAATATCGATGTCGGATTATCAGACAAGATCTCATAGCCCGTTCTATCATTTAGAATATTCAGGCACATGTCCCTATAGTCCTTAGAGTTCATTATCACGACATTTCCTCCTTTGTCAGAAGGTTTGATCGTGATAGTTTTATCACCTCCCAAGTCCTTAAGCGCCTTACGTTCTTTCATGTTACAGTTGAATCTAACAGGACTAGGGTCAAGGCTGCTGAGTTCAGCAACAGTATGTTTTAAGAAGACATCAATGCATGAGATGTCACTCATCGGAGGCATCTTTGTGCTTTTACATTTAAGGTCAGTGAATGGACCTTTACCATCCTCTGTACCTGAAGTGTTTTCAAGGCTATATAGGAGCTTCACATCACTTAGGATCTCCACTGGTACGCCCAGTTCACGGCTTTCCTTTCTCTCTTGCTGTTTAAAATGTTTATGCCATCTCAACTTCCGGGGCGAACAAGTGGAGATCCTTAACCCAAGCAAACAGGTTGAAATTTGAGGTTGGTACAAAGGAGAGACCACGACTCAAAACCCCCATCTCAGCTGGGGTAAGTTCACGTGAGGATAAATTAATTACTTGCGACTGTCCGTCTGCTGTTGTGGTATTAGGGGGTACTGTAGATTCCGATTGCGCAGGGGGTAGGGGGATCCCTGTTCTAAAAAATACTGTTGATTACTCTGGTTATACAAAGAACGGCCCCCTCTTGTCCCTCTCCTATATAACGTCCCTCTACGTCTCCCCCTACTTTTGGGTGGATGTTCCTTTTCGTTATCAGAAGCCTCTGTTTCTGTTGATGATAACTCACTGGTTGAAAAACCATTGATGGGATGCTTCAAATGCGGCAGGTGCAGTTTCTGCAGATATATCCAGACGGGGAAAAGTTTCCCGGGTAAAACACCTGATGTAACACATGAGATTTGGGATTTTATTAATTGCCGATCGGTAGGTGTGATTTACTTGGTCTCATGTGTCTGTAGTCTTAGATACGTGGGAAAAACTCGCAGGGAACTGCGCCGCCGAATAGGTGAGCATCTTTGTGATGTGAGAAACAAAAAGGACACCCCAGTGGCACACCACGTGAATGATGTGCATGGGGGGGATCCTGATTCCCTGAGATTCTCGGGAATTGAAATTGTGAAAAAATCAACCCGAGGAGGTAACTGGGATAGACATATCCTCCAGAGAGAGTGCTGGTGGATCTTTAATTTGGACACAACATGCCCAAAAGGGCTTAATGAGCAGCTGAATTTTGGCTGCTTTATTTAACACTAGTCCTCTGATATATTAATTATGTAATTTGTGGTATCTAGGTGAGGTTGGTGTGTGGTATATATATTCTACTTTTTCTCTAGTTAGGGTACTTTTTGCCCTGTGTGTCAGATTAAAACAAAGTAACTTACTATTTAGTGCTAGAAGTGTATATAATTAATACTGTTATATTCACATCCCCTTTGATGTTATGTAAAGTGGTAATCTGCGGTGTCTAAGTCCGGTTGCCCATAGCGACGGGGAAATAACCAGGGCAAGCTAGGGCAGTGACCTCGCAGTACCATCGTCCCTACTGCGCATGCACCTCTACGTGGATGTATGGGCAATGGGAAGGATGCGCTGGATCTTCACAAACTGAACAGCGCATGTCCGGCACCATCGGTGATGTCACTGGTAGTGACGTACCGTTGGTGGCGCGGACTTGGAAAACCTCATAAGGTGGCTGGCGTCTGGTAAGTAGTGCTGACTGCCAGGCGTGAGGAGGGGATGTAGCCCGCACCAAGGTGCCTCCCCAATGTAATAGGTATTCGGTAGGACTACAGACTTTGCTAATACACCGATACCATGCTTTTGTTCTCTGCACAGGGGGGACCATACGCCGTTTGTGTGACTTATGAGAGCTTTATGTACCTTCATGCTTACCATCATAACGTTGATGTATAATTGTTGATGGGTGTGTTTAAACTTTTTATGCCTTTACTGACTTTTTCCCATTTTATACTTTGCCCTGGTCCCCTGATGAGTCAGGGGCAAAGTATTTATTTAGATTGACATAGGATGAAACGCGTTGGGACTACGGGGATATTGTATCAGTAGGGTTTCATTAGGGTCAAGTAGATTTAGGTACGGGGACGGAGTGCGGCTACCATCTGGTCGCGTCTCCGGGCTGAGTCAGAGTGAGTGACAATCTTCAGGGTCAGCAACAGCCCCATGCCCATACGCTTTTTCATTGTGTATTTGTTCCTGATAACAAGTGTATACCTAATATTGAATGATTATTCTTACAGCCAATGCTGTTTCGGAATTGCCCTTTAATTTGACACAAACTGTCACAAGCGGCTAGAATCGGGTAAGACTGGAATGTTTTTTAACATTTATGGTGCTTTGAGAGGTTTTTCTTTATTTTAATGTGATTATTAAAAGTTATATTTTAGGTAATGGTACTGCCCCTTTTTTGATATATTGTGGCTGATGAAGATAAATAGAATCCACCTGTGTGTAATCATGTCTCCGTATAAATGCACCTGCTCTGTGATAGTCTCAGGGTTCTGTTTAAAGCACAGAGAGCATCATGAAGACCAAGGAACACACCAGGCATAACCACAATACTGTTGTGGAGAAGTTTAAAGCTGGATTTGGATACCAAAAGATTTCTCAAGCTTTAAACATCCCAAGGAGCACTGTGCAAGCGATCATATTGAAATGGAAGGAGTATCAGACCACTGCAAATCTACCAAGACCCGGCCGTCCCTCTAAACTTTCATCTCAAACAAGGAGAAGACTGATCAGACATGTAGCCAAGAGGCCCATGATCACTCTGGAAGAACTGCAGCGATCTACAGCTGAGGTGGGAGAGTCTGTCCATAGGACAACAATTCAGTCGAACACTTCACAAATCTGGCCTTTATGGAAGAGTGGCAAGAAGAAGCCATTTCTCAAAGATATCCATAAAAAGTCTCGTTTACAGTTTGCCACAAACCACCTGGGAGAAACACCAAACATGTGGAAGAAGGTGCTCTGGTCAGATGAAACCAAAATCCAACTTTTGGAAACAATGCAAAACTATATGTTGGCGTAAAAGCAACACAGCTCATCACCCTGAACACACCATCCCCACTGTCAAACATGTTGGTGGCAGCATCATGGTTTGGGCCTGCTTTTCATCAGCAGGGACAGGGAAGATGGTTAAAATTGATGGGAAGATGGATGGAGCCAAATACAGGACCATTCTGGATGAAAACCTGTTGGAGTCTGCAAAAGACCTGAGACTAGGATGGAGATTTATCTTCCAACAAGACAATGATCCCAAACATAAAGCAGAACCTACAATGGAATGGTTAAAAAATAAACATATCCAGGTCTTAGAATGGCCAGGTCAAAGTCCAGACCTGAATCCAATTGAGAATATAATACCTCAAAGATCTTGAGCTGTTTTGCAAGGAAGAATGGGCAAGAATTTCAGTCTCTAGATGTGCAAAACTGATAGAGACATACTCCAAGCGACTTGCAGCTGTAATCACAGCAAAAGGTGGCGCAACAGTAGTATTAATGCAAGGGGGCCAAATAATTTTGCACACCCCACTTTTCAGTTTTATTATTAAAAAAAGTTTCAATTATCCAATAAATTTCGTTCCACTTCACAATTGTGACCCACTTGTTGCTGATTGTTCACCAAAAATTTAAAATGTTATATCTTTTTGTTTGAAGCCTGAAATGTGGCAAAAGGTTAAAAAGTTCCAGGGGACGGAATACTTTCGCAAGCCACTGTATTTACAGCGATAGAAAAAATTAGACCTCACTGGAGAGGGGGGTACTTTATCTGAAAAATGTCAAGAGCAGAATCCAGACAGATTTTTTATTTTGGAACACTAATCCCACAAGGATTAGGAGGGTCTGGTGGTGATGAGACATCAGAGTCAGGCTGTTCTAGGTACCAGCACCCTGATCTCTCCTCCCCACTAGACCCACTCCTCGCCTACATCAGACACTTGAATTTCAAATAATTTAAAATAAATGACTATTAGGACAATTAAACATTGTATCATTTAGGTCTCCACTATAGCATTTATACTCCAACCTATGTATAATGAATTACACAGATGTATAACTGTATTTTTGAAAAGGTGGAGAAGTACTATGTTTAATGCAATATTGTCAAAATACAATATTATGTAATTTGCGGTGGATTTACTGTGAGAAAAACGCAATAGGAAGAAAAAAACGCAAGATGGCGTTGTAATAACGCAATGAAACCCCATCTGCATATTTTTTAGGGGTAGATGTACTGTTGATATGGTCGACATGAGAAGAGTATTTCATAAGGAAATTGGGAAGATATTTACCCTCTCATGACGTCTCATAGGAAATTTTAACACACATTGTATTGTTTACTGGCCTTTGTAATTAGCTTAATCCGGCCCACAATCAGGTGGGAAAAGGCTTTTTAAATCTCCACAAGTTGAAGGGTTGGTATGGCCACTGAGGCAGGTGATTGAAACACCGAAACGCGTCTGGCGGCAAGATACCACCCTAAAAGCAGATATATTGAAGAGGCATGCCTAATGGTATGTTATAATAATATCACCTTTATTCTTTGAAAAGCGGAACTAAAAAGACTTATGACACCCTGAACCAAGGACCGGGAGCCTCTTATCCAGACAGAGGAAAGCAGGCTGTGCACAGCAGGAGATGCTGGCAGCCCGGACTCACAGTGTGAAGCACTTGAGAGGACAACGATCAGCCGGGGCAGGGGTAGGGTAAGTGCACTAACCCGAGTACCCGTACTTACGAACTTGCGGAGGTGGATTGGAAAGCTGGGTGAGAAGCCAACATTTCTAATATCTATATTCTGCCAACCACTATTGTATTGAAAAAGTGCTGCTATTGCTAGACTGCTGCTATTATTGCACCAATGCACTGCAATTGATATATACCCAGTATTGATAATGGACATTGTTGGACAATTTAATACCCATTAATTATCACTTGTTGATACACCTACTATACATTTTTATAATTAGTAAAAGGGGATTGTATCAAAATGGTGAATTACAGCACCACTCAGTATAGGGGACTGGATATGGAAATGCATGCAACAGCTGATCTTCATTACTAACTAGGAATATTTTAAATATTGACTAACCATCATCTTCCTGCTACACTTGTTTATGACTTTTATGAAAAAGGATTGCTTTGAAACAACGAATTGCAGTGCCATTTACTACAAGTGATTGGATAGGGGAATGAATGTGCCAATTTAATATCTCCCCGGAGGAGATTTGAATTCCGGTGAAATCCAGGCTTTGTTCATTTTAATAAGCGTCAGCCTGTCAGCGCTGTCAGTTGACAGGCGTGTACGCTTATCGGTGATGACGCCACCAGCTGCACTGAATACCCCTCTGACAGCATGCTAGCGGCAGGGCAGGCCAGCACCTCCAAGGCGTACAGCGCCAGTTCAGGCCACGTGTCCAGCTTTGAAACCCAGTAGTTGTATGGAGCAGAGTGATCGCTATGGACGTTGGTATGGTCAGCTAGGTACTCCCTCACCATCTTTCTGTACAGCATCCCCCTACTCTGCCTAGACTGGGGACAGGTGACAGTGTCTTGCTGGGGTGACATAAAACTGGCAAAGGCCTTGGAGAGCGTTCCCCTGCCAGTGCTGGACAAGCTGCCTGCTCGCCTCCTCTCCCCCGCTACTTGGCCCACAGAACCATGCCCTCTGCCGCTAGCAGCGTCAGATGGGAAGGATTGTTTCAGCTTGTGCACCAGGGCCTGTTGATATCTATTCACTCTCATACTCCTTTCCTCTGCAGGATGAGAGTGGAAAGGTTCTGCTTGTACCGTGGATCCAGGAGAGTGAACACCCAGTAATCGGGTGTTTAAAAAATTCTTCTAAACGCGAGGTCACGGGATAGGCAGCCTAACATGAAGTCTGCCATGTGCACCAGAGTCCCAACATCAAGAATTCCCTCTCCTCACTGGCCTGACTCTCCATTTCCTCCTCCTCCAAGTCCTCCTCTTCAGCCCATACACGCTCAAGAGTTAAGAGACTGAGCACTGGTACCCCTCTACTGTCTCGCCGACATTCTCCTCCTCTTCCTCCTCATCCTCATCCCCCTCCTCCGATACGCGCTGAGAAATAGACCGGAGGGTGCTCTGGCTATCAAGCGACGCATCTTCCTCCACCGTCTCTTGTGACAAGCGCAAAGCATCCGACTTCATGCTGAGCAGTGAGTTTTTCAACAGGCAAAGCAGCGGGATGGTGAGGCTGATAATGGCGGCATCGCCGCTGACCATCTGTGTTGACTCCTCAAAGTTGCTCAACACCTGGCAGATATCAACATCCACTCCTCCATTGTTGATCCACTCTGACTACCAGTTCTGGTGGAAGTTGACATCTGCAGTCTACAATCGCTCTGCACTGCTGGTAAACTCTGATAACATGTTTAATGTGG
>ONZH01021243.1:0-65355 GCA_900303285.1 Rhinella marina | reverse complement strand
GCAAAGCATCCGACTTGATGCTGAGCAGTGAGTTTTTCAACAGGCAAAGCAGCGGGATGGTGAGGCTGATAATGGCGGCATCGCCGCTGACCATCTGTGTTGACTCCTCAAAGTTGCTCAACACCTGGCAGATATCAGACATCCACGTCCACTCCTCATTGTAGACTTGAGGAATCTGACTGACCTGACTACCAGTTCTGGTGGAAGTTGACATCTGGCAGTCTACAATCGCTCTGCGCTGCTGGTAAACTTTGGATAACATGTTTAATGTGGAATTCCATCTCGTGGGCACGTCGCACAACAGTCGGTGAGCGGGCAGTTGTAGGCGGCGCTGCGCTGCCCTGAGAGTGGCAGCATCTGTGGTCGACTTGCGGAAATGCGCACAAATGCGGTGCACCTTGGTGAGCAAATCAGACAGATTGGGGTATGTCTTGAGGAACCGCTGAACTATGAGATGAACACGGGCCAGGCATGGCACATGTGTCAGTCTGCCGAGTTGCAGAGCCGCCACCAGGTTACGCCCGTTGTCACACACAACCATGCCTGGCTTGAGGTTCAGCGGTGTCAGCCACAGATCGGTCTGCGCCGTGATGCCCTGTAACAGCTCTTGGGCGGTGTGCCTTTTGTCACCTAAGCTCAGCAGTTTGAGCACCGCCTGCTGGCGCTTACCCATGGCACTGCTGCTGCGCCTAGAGCTACCGACTGAAGGCGCCGTGCCCACGGATGGTAATTCGGTGAAGGAGGAGGAGGAGGGATCGGAGGAGGAGGCATAGTACGTTTGAGAGACCGTGACCGAGGTAGGCCCCGCAATCCTCGGTGTGGGCAGTACATGAGCGGCCCCAGGGTCATTCTCGGACCCAGCCTCCACCAAGTTAACCCAATGTGCCGTCAGTGAGATATAGTGTCCCTGCCCAGCAGCAAAGAAAAGAACCTCCAGACTTGCGAACATCCAGGCCTCGCCACGGGAGCTTCACTACGTGAAACAGTTGCTGCTGATGCACCAGCTCTGGCCCTGCTTCTCCCTCTGGCCACACCACTGCCTCTTACAACCTGTTCTGGTGCAGCACTCGCCTCCGCCTCAGAAGCACTGTCTTCACTTGGCATATCAACCCAGCTTGGGTCAGTCACCTCATCATCCTCCGATTCCTCAGTCTGCTTCCCCCTCGGAATTCCTCCCCTTACAACAACTTCACCACTGTCTGACAACCGTGTCTCCTCATCGTCCGACACCTCTTTACAAACTTCTTCCACTAACTCAACATTGTCATCATCATCATCACCCACAGACTGCGACAGTTGGAAAACTTGGGCATCGGGAACGAGGTCAGCAGCAACCTGAGAAGTGGTTTGTGACTCTGGGAAGGGTCCAGAAAACAGTTCCTGAGAGTATGCCGGATCGCATTCCAAATTTTCCTGGGAGGGGGCAGACTGGGGGATAGGAGGTTGAGGTGGAGGAGTCAGAGGAGTGCTCCCTTGGGTAACATGGGTGGACTGCGTGGAAGACTGACTGGTGGACAAATTACTTGAAGCATTGTCCGCAATCCACGAGATCAGCTGTTCGCACTGTTGTGGTTTCAACAGTCCTCTACCACGTGTCCCTGTAAGTTGAGACATGAACTTACTGCCCCCTGCAGTAATTGAATGCCCACGCCCCGCCCTCGTCCTCGACCCTTAGCCCTGGGGTTCAACATTTTCTGTATATAAGTGTATGATATAAAAAAATAAAAATAAATGGGCCTGGTGTACTGAAACCCACAAACTTGTTCAGTCTGGTTTAATTAAGTGATGTACAGAAAGTGTCACCTGGACAGAATATACGGATTGGAGCGAGTGTGCTGAACTGTGACACACAGAAAGGTTACATGCAGCTGTGGGAAATGGATTTGTATCACTGAGCTAAAACAACAAAAAAAATAATTTTTTTTAATATTTTTTTTTGTTTTTTTTGGAACGTGACATGCAGAAACTATCGTAGAGCTGACTGACACCCTACTGACGGTGGCTATTTAGACTGCGACCCAGACAAATGTCGCACAGAGATTTTTAGGATCAATCTATATACGTGACAGGTAGCAAATGACTTGGTTGCATTCTGTGACGTACAGAAAGTGTCACCTGGACAGAATATACGGATTGGAGCGACTGTGTTGAACTGTGACACACAGAAAGGTTACATGCAGCTGTGGGAAATGGATTTGTATCACTGAGCTAAAACAACAAAAAAAATAATTTTTTTTAATATTTTTTTTTGTTTTTTTTTGAACGTGACATGCAGAAACTATGGTAGAGCTGACTGACACCCTACTGACGGTGGCTATTTAGACTGCGACCCAGACAAATGTCGCACAGAGATTTTTAGGATCAATCTATATACGTGACAGGTAGCAAATGACTTGGTTGTATTCTGTGACGTACAGAAAGTGTCACCTGGACAGAATATACGGATTGGAGCGACTGTGTTGAACTGTGACACACAGAAAGGTTACATGCAGCTGTGGGAAATGGATTTGCATCACTGAGCTAAAACAACAAAAAAAATAATTTTTTTAAATATTTTTTTTGTTTTTTTGGAACGTGACATGCAGAAACTATGATAGAGCTGACTGACACCCTACTGACGGTGGCTATTTAGACTGCGACCCAGACAAATGTCGCACAGAGATTTTTAGGATCAAGCTGTATACTTGACAGGTAGCAAATGACTTGGTTCTATTCTGTGACGTACAGAAAGTGTCACCTGGACAGAAAATAGTGAGTGTACTGAACTGTGACACACAGAATGGTTCCACACTGCTGTGTGCAATGGATTTGTATCACTGAGATATAACATAATAAAAAAAGGGGGGTTATATATGGCGATAGCTGTACTACTAGTGCCAGCCAGCCAAGCCAGGAGACAAAAAAAAATGTCTTCTAGTCCTTAGAATGGTTGTTGGGTTCTTTGTGGGTGATTCCTGCCTAACAGAGAACTAAATGCAGGCCCTAACACTCTCCCTGAAAGGCAGCAGCTCTATCCCTAACGACATCCAGACGGCATCTGAGGCGAGCACCACGGCCAGTCACTAGTATATTCCAGGGTCACCTGATCAGGCCAGCCAACCCCTGCTATCGACATGTAAGGGCCCCACGTGATGCTGGGTGTACCGTAGAGTCTCCTGGCTTGTGATTGGCTGTGTTTATAGGCGCCAAAAAAACACGATGCGGAAGTTGTTATTTCCTCGAGCATGGCGAGATACTCGTCCGAGCAGCGAGCACTTACGAGTACCCTAATACTCGAACGAGCACCAAGCTCGGATGAGTATGCTCGCTCATCTCTAATATTAGGTATTGCTGCGTTCGTAACAACCTGCTCTATAAAAATATGACCTGATCCACCCCGCGCGGTAAACACCGTAAAAAAATTAAAAATAAAAACTGCTTAAAAAAACATTTTTTTTTTGTTTTAAAAATGATATTATTGTGTAAAACTTAAATAAATAAAAATAAGTATACATGTCCGTAACAACCTGCTCTACAAAAATATAACATTATCTAACTCCTCAGGTGAACACCGTAAAAAAAAAAAAAAAATCTAAAAGTGCAACACCAAGCGATCAAAAAGGCGTATGCCCTCTAAAATAGTACCAATCTAACAGTCATCTCATCCCGCAAAAAATTAGCACCTACCTGAGACAATCGCCCAAAAAATAAAAAAAACTACAGCTCTCTGACTATGGAGACACTAAAACATGATTTTTTTGTGCTTCAAAAATATTATTGTGTAAAACTTAAATAAAAAAAAGTATACATATTAGATATTGCCGCTTCCGTAACGACCTGCTCTATAAAAATATCACATGATCTAACCTGTTAGATGAATGTTGTAAATAACAAAAAATAAAAACAATGCCAAAACAGGTATTTTTTGTTACCTTGCCTTACACAAAGTGTAATATAGAGCTACCAAAAATCGTATGTACCCTAAAATAGTACCAACAAAACGGCCACCTTATCCCGTAGTTTCCAAAATGTGGTCACTTTTTTGGAGTTTCTACTCTAGGGGTGCATCAAATGTGACATGACAACTTAAAATATTTCCATTGAAATCTGCCCTCCAAAAACCATATGGCATTCCTTTCCTTCTGCGCCCTGCCATGTGCCCGTACAGCAGTTTACGATCACAAATGGGGCATTTCTGTAAACTACAGAATCGGGCTAATAAATATTGAGTTTTGTTTAGCAGTTAACCCTTGCTTTATTACCGGAAAAAAATTGATTTATATGGAAAATCTGCCAAAAAAGTGAAATTCAGAAATGTTGTCTACATTTTCCTTTAATTCTTGTGGAACACCTAAAGGGTTAACAAAGTATGTAAAATCAGTTTTGAATACCTTGAGGGGTCTACTTTCTAAAATGGGGTCATTTTTGGGCGGTTTCTATTATGTAAGCCTCACAAAGTCACAAAGTGACTTCAGACCTGAACTGGTCCTTAAAAAGTGGGTTTTGGAAATTTTGTGAAAAATTTCAAGATTTGGTTAACTTCTAAGCCTCCTAACGTCCCAAAAAAATAAAATGTCATTTTCAAAATGATCCAAACCTGAAGTGGACATATGGGGAATGTAAAGTAATAACTATTTTTGGAGGTATTACTATGTATTTTAAAAGTAGAGAAATTGAAATTAGCAAATGTTTCAAAATTTTTTGGTAAATTTAGTATTTTTTTATAAATATAAATGAAATATTTTGACTCAAATTTACCACTGTCATGAAGTACAATATGTGACGAGAAAAAAATCTCAAAATGGCCTGGATAAGTAAAAGCATTTTAAAGTTATCACCACATAATGTGAGACATGTCAGATTTGCTAAAAATGGCCTGGTCCTTAAGGTGAAAAATGGCAGGGTCCTTAAGGGGTTAATCAATTACCAGATAAACAATTCTTGTTGATTTTTGTTCTGATATTAGGACTTTAATGGCTTCTAAAACACCAAAGCCCATCCCACTTCTGACACCATGTTTCCTGAAGCCATGTAGGGTATTTCAACAACAAACTTTATTCAGACACAAACAATATAACAAAGGTTATAAACTGTCATATCTATTTAGCCTACAGGTGGCAGTAAATATGTTAACATGTATAACTCGTAACACAGACCACCCTACAATCCATCAATGGTGGTCGTCCTTGCACACTATAGGATACAGCATCAGCATTGGGAGCTCACGTAGGCTAGTGATTTTTCCTATATTATGCAAGCACAACCACCACTGATGTATTGCAGGGTAGTCTGTAACCATGGAAACTAGCAGTGTATAATGTGATGGAAAAATGAATCCAGCCAGCAAAGGAGGCAAACTGGATAATAATAATATATTAGTAATTGCCTTGTATTAAAGGGGTATTCTCATCTTGGACAATGGGGGCATATCGCTAGGATATGCCCCCATTGTCCTATAGATGCGGGTCCCGCCGCTGGGACCCGCACCTATAACGAGAACGGGGCCCCCAAAGTGAAGAAGTGCGCACCGCGCAAGCGCGGCCCGCTCTCCATTCACTTCTATGGGGCCGCCGGAAATAGCCGAGCGCTGGCTCGGCTATCTCCGTCGGCTCCGTAGAAATGAATGGGAGCGGTGGCCGTGCATGTGCAGTGCGCTCCCATTCATTTCTATGGAGCCGACGGAGATAGCCGAGCCAGCGCTCGGCTATTTGCGGCGGCCCCATAGAAGTGAATGGAGAGCGGGCCGCGCTTGCGCGGTGCGCACTTCTTCACTTCGGGGGCCCCGTTCTCAATATAGGTGCGGGTCCCAGCGGCGGGACCCGCACCTATAGGACAATGGGGGCATATCCTAGCGATATGCCCCCATTGTCCAAGATGAGAATACCCCTTTAACTTTCTCTATATGATAAATGCCACTTACTGAAGTGAGACCACCCCTTTAATACAGACCAGACCCCAAAATTCATACACCCCTCCCAATTATTCAGACCCCAGACTAGACCCAAATCAGACCCCCAATTCATATAGATCCCAGATCAGCCCCTATATTCATACATACCCCTCATGTGGCTTGTATTAACTTTCTCTACATGATAAATGCTATTTACTGAAATGAGACAACTCCTTTAAAGGGGTTTTCCGGGAGTTAACTACTGATGACCTATCCTCAGTATCTGATTGGTGGGGATCCGACACCCGGGATCCAGGCCGATCAGCTGTTTGAGAAGGCACCGGCGCTCCCGTGAGCGCAGCTGCCTTCTCTCCATTTTTCCTAGGCCAGTGATGTCACGTTCATCGGTCACATGGCCTAGAAGCGGCTCACCTCCATTCAAGTGAATGGGGCAGAGCTCGATACCAAGCACAACCGCTGTACAATGTACGGCGCTTTCCTTGGTGAGCGGAGAGAGAAGGTAGCGGCGCTCATAGGAGTGCCGGTGCCTTCTCAAACAGCTTATCGGCGGGGTCCCAGGTGTTGGACCCCACCGATCAGACGCTAATGACCTATCCTAAGGATAGGTCATCAGTAGTTAACTCCCGGAAAACCCCTTTAAAGAAGAACTCCCGAAAAAAAATGTATTCTCTGTCCTGCTAGAAATGTACATGATATAATCTGTAGTGAATGTCATTTTCTTACCAGTGTCTAAATTTTTGACTTATATCATCCTGAAGTTTCTTATCTGTGTTATGTGACCAGCAATTAGACCCTCCAACTCACACATAGACTTATGTGTGGACAGGAAGTCTAATTCTCTATGTATTCCTATGAGACTGAAAGTGAGGCTCCCATAGGAATGAATAGAGCAGTTACTGGCTTTCTGTCCTGGGTCAGTTGGAGGTCAGGGAGTTGGTCACATGACCCAGCTACAATAAGAAGAGAGGTTTTTACTCACAGAAACAGTCACTGATAAGAAAATGACAATCACTACAGATTATATCATGCACCTTTCTAACAGGTCAGAGAATGAAAGTTTTTGCGGGAGTTCTTCTTTAACAATTGTGCTTACTACATGTTCATCTGTTTTCTATTGTAACACAATATTTCTTAACTTTAGGTGCTAATTATTTGTGTCTTTTTATTTTTAAAGATCTTTGTTCATTTGAAGGAAGGAAGTGGTACAGATGGTCTTGACACATTGAAAAACAAGCCACAACTGCACAGTATTGTAGCCAAGAACTTATGTCAGTATTCATGTGGAAAGAATTACATCATATTTACGGGTCCAAGTATTACAAGCTTGAATTTATTTGAAGAATTTGAAAAACAAGGTATATATCCTTCATTTTATTTTGTGATGCAAATGTTTACTTTTTTTTGACCAGTCAATTACATTATTTCTGCTTGGTATAAAGCAGGAAGAGCTGAGCAGATTGATATATAGTTTTGAGCTCTGCACTTTCTGTGCTTAGTCCACTGGGTGGTCAAAAAATTGATTGACAGCTAAATTTGTATACATACTCCTACAGAGAAGTCTTTCATTCAAGGTTGGATTGGCCATAGACCCTACAAAGAAATTTCCCAGTGGGCCGATGTGTATGGGGCAGCCTGAGCCCTCCTCACGTGGCTGTGAACATAACATTCTGATGCTCTAAGCATTAATTAATGCTAGGAGTATCAGGTACTTATGCCCCTGACTGGCATCCACAGGTGTCCGCTTGAATTCAACTGTTTCTATCACAGTTTTAGTGGTACGTAGAGTTGAATACTGTTTTAGTGGTAGAGTTGAATACTACTTTAATGGTAGAGTTGGATACTGCAATGCAGGCGTCCGTATTTTATGCTGTACTATGGTATTTGGTTTGGCCGGGGCGGTATTTTGTGCTGCACTAAGGTAATGCTGGACTTCTGTTGTCCCTGTCTACTTGTGTTGCCCTGCCTTCTGTCAATCTGGATCTGCCTACAACATGGGGCCACTTTTAGTTTTTTTTTCCAGGGCCACGTTAAGTTTCCAGTCCACCCCTTCCTTCATTCATTAACTAGGACCACCCACAGAACTACTAAGCAGAAAAAGAGCAAGGGTTCAAATAAATAAAATTCAGATTAGTTTTTCCAAAAAAGCACTGTATGACAGGTACAAAAAGAAAGCAATAATAAAATGTCGGTATATCTTAGTCCAACCTGCTCTGGCCCCTGGTTCCTGCATTTTATTACTGACATATACAGTGCGATATTAATTTATTTTATTTTTTTCTGTCTGATGTTTCATTTGCTGAAGGAAAGTTCTGTAGCAGGCCCTTTGATGGATGCAACTGGAAAGGGTTAATCAGCAACTTACTGTACATTCACTCTTAAACCTTTTGTACAAGGCTACAAACGACTTAAGAACACTACAAGTGTAGTCCACATAATTTGCTGCCACACATTTTAATGCACAAATAAACACTAGCACACAGTGTGCTCTTTAGCATCAAGTTAAAGGGTCACTCCAGATAAAAAATAAAAATTAATCCTTTGGCCAAAGTCATGGAACTGTGCATGCTCCCAAAGCATAAGTGACTTAAATGGTGTTATTATGGAGATCCCCTGCTGGCCCTATCCAGGCTGCAGCAGAAGCATTTGTTGCAATAGCAACAAAACTGATCCACAACGGAGTCAGTATGAAAAAAACACCCAGCAACAACTAGTGTTACAATGATGACTACTCCCTGATTGTTGGGACTTTAAATATGGCGCCTGCTACTGAGCAGACGCCATAGCCGGGGGGTGCGTGCTGTTTCGTACAGCAGACACTCATGGCTTATGTCCGCGACCGATAATCTATCCTCACTACGGCATCTGAATGCTAAAAACCCGGAAGTGTGTGCTTCATCCGGCTCCCCCCAGCAGGAATCGGGGACGCTAAAGTGTGTTAGCTTAGTGTGCTGCTTAGAAATTTCTATGGAGCCCCTGTCTGTAGCAGGGCACCATAGAAATACAGTAAAATCCTCATAGACTCCAATGGTAATGCATTGGAGTCTATTAGAAAAGCAATCCAATGTTTGCTTGTTATAGTTCCCTATGGGAATTATAAAAAATAAATTGTCAAAATGTTTTTATAAATGAAAAAAGAAAAAATATACTAATTCAAATACCCCCCTTTCCCCAAAATGAAAAAAGAAAAACTTTTTACATTTTTTTTTTTTTTTTAATTTATCAAGACCCATTTGGATCTTGAAGATCCAGTGGGCTTGATGACTATACAGTGCATTGCAATAGTCATCTATTGAAATGCACTGTATCAGTGCTACACTAAGGCTGATCAGACCCTGAGGGTCTAATCAGCCTTAGGTACATGACAGCCAGGACTCTTTTGTAAAGCGTCTGGTTGCCATGGTAACCATCGGGCCGCTGCCACTGCAGCAGCGGCGGCCCGATGGCAGAGAGAGGAACTCCCTCCCTCTTAACCTCATGAATGCTGCGGGCGGCTACTGACCGCAGCATCTATGGGGTTAAACAGCTGAAATCGGTGCCAGCACCAATTTCAGCTGTAGCAGCAGAGTATGAGCTGTAATTACAGCTCACACTCTCTGCTGATGGCAACGGCTCCGATCCTGAGCCGCTGCCATCACGTAATACAGCGCAGGAGGGGGCAGAAGGAGGCAACCGGGGGGCACTACAAGGATGGGGGGCACAGGAGACATCTTGTAACAAATTATAAGGTAAGTAGGCACACTCTAATGGGATTAAACAGAATAGATAGGGTGAATAAATAAACTTTAATAGATAATAGTATAGTTAATCCAGCGCTGGGAATGTTATGAATTAAAGAGGACCTTTCACGACTTTTAAAAAATGAATCTGCACTATCTACCTGATAGTGCGTCCCCCACTGATGCCAGCAGCGTTGTTTTCTTAGCAAATTGTCCCCCGGTGGCTTCACACGGGCCCCCCGTTCTTCGGTCCGGCTTTATGCTAATTAGAAGGCATCGGAACAGGGAGGAGGAGACTCCCTGTTCCTCAATGGGCGTTGCTTCTGCCCTGCTGTGAGCGCTGTCCAATCAGAGCGGACCGCTCACAGCAGGGTTGAACTCCTTCGGCCCTGCTGTGAGCGGTCCGCTCTGATTGGACAGCGCTCACAGCAGGGCAGAAGCAACGCCCATTGAGGAACAGGGAGTCTCCTCCTCCTGTTCCGATGCCTTCTAATTAGCATAAAGCCGGACCGAAGAACGGGGGGCCCGTGTGAAGCCACCGGGGGACAATTTGCTAAGAAAACAACGCTGCTGGCATCAGTGGGGGACGCACTATCAGGTAGATAGTGCAGATTCATTTTTTTAAAGTCATGAAAGGTCCTCTTTAATAGTAAAATCTAATCAAAAGGAACATAAAATCAAAAAATAAAAACAAAAACAAAAAATCCAAAATAGGTCCAAAAATAAGTCCAAAATAAGTCCAAAAATATATAAAATATATAGAAATGTTCACTTGAATATTTATAATCCTGGAATGTGAGTATTCAAGGGGTTAAAATTGTTGGTAATACCGTATTTATATAAACCCGTTATTCACCTGAAAATATAGTTCATTGGTGATTCAGTGGTATTGATGATACAGCAGTTACATTGGTGATTCAGTGGTTTACATAGGCAAATAGCTTTTGATAATACTTTACCACCCGATGTGTTCACTGCAGAGCCGCAGGTCTGTATCGGGATGTCCACTGTAGAGCCGCAGGGCCGCCTCACTCTCCAGTTGTTCCGTACTGCCGGCGGGTCTGTGGCGTGCTCTCTAGGCGCACAATCCAAAAATTGCGCCTTTTTGCTTCTAATGGCGTGTCATGTGGCGTCCCACGTGGTACGCTGTTGAATGGGTAGTGACTTTATGCCGATACTCTATACTTGTTTGTGAGTAACTTAGTGTTGCAGTTACAATAAGTAGCCGTATCTTGCTGTGTAAAGATGATATCTTCTCCAAGTTGTCCTCTTTTTCTCCAAGTAAATCACTGCTAGCCCAACTGGCTGACCACTGAGGAAGGGGTGTTGTACCCTGAAACGCGTTTGGGCTAGCAGTGATTTACTTGGAGAAAAAGAGGACAACTTGGAGAAGATATCATCTTTACACAGCAAGATACGGCTACTTATTGTAACTGCAACACTAAGTTACTCACAAACAAGTACAGAGTATCGGTATAAAGTCACTACCCATTCAACAGCGTACCACGTGACACGCCATTAGAAGCAAAAAGGCGCAATTTTTGGATCGCGCGCCTAGAGAGCACGCCACAGACCCGCCGGCAGTACGGAACAACTGGAGAGTGAGGCGTCCCTGCGGCTCTACAGTGGACATCCCGATACAGACCTGCGGCTCTGCAGTGAACACATCGGGTGGTAAAGTATTATCAAAAGCTATTTGCCTATGTAAACCACTGAATCACCAATGTAACTGCTGTATCATCAATACCACTGAATCACCAATGAACTATATTTTCAGGTGAATAACGGGTTTGTTCAAACAGCAGAGACCCGTGACTCTCTGAAGAGACCCAGGGTATTGGAGCTACAATTCTTATTTTGGCCGGCAGATGGCGGGCCAGCTTAAGAAATTCTGGTATTATCATGGTTCTTTATGAAACATCATAATATAGAATAGAAAAATAATTTGTGAGTCTTGTAGCCTCAAACACTGGCTACAAAAACATTAAAAAAACCCATAAAGTTAAAAAAGGAAAAAAAAAATATAAAAAATGTAAAAAAAATATATTAAAAAGTAAATACATAAATAACAAATATAAACATAATGGACATCACCGTGTCTAAAAATGCTCGAACTATTAAAATATAAAAATATAGATTCGCAGATTTGCCATTTTTTCATCGCTTCCCTTACCCCATTTTCAAAGTTTTCATTTATTTTTACACTATTTAGACATAAAAAATCTATACATATGGGGTATCGTTGTAATCGTACTGACTCAGAGAAGGAAGGGCACAGTTTCGTTTTGCTGCAAAGGGAATGCTGTAGGGACTAAACCTGTAAAACAGTGGAGGTATTGCGTTTTTTCCAATTTCATGCCATTTGGAATTTTTTTTCCCGCTTCCCACTACATTGTGTGCCATATAAAAGGGTGGCATTAGAAAGTACAACTTGACCCGCAAAAAACAAGCCCTTATATGGATAAATAAATAGAAAAATAAAAAAGTTAAGGCTCCAGAATTGGTAAGAAAAAGGAAAATGCAAAAACAAAAAAAACCTCTGGTATCCAAGGGGTTAAAGCAGTAGTCTGTTTTTGTTTTTTATATTGATGACCCAGCTTCAGGATAGGTCAACAATATCAGATAGACAGGGGCTTGATTGCCAGCACCATCGCCAATTAGCTGATTGAACAGAATGCAGCACTTGTATTAGTGGTGCCTTCAGTTCACTGTTTTTGTTATTACAACTTCATGGTCCCCATTCACTTCAATGTGACAACTTGGTCTATTCACTTGAACAGGAAGGATCTATCCCATTTAAGTGAATGGTATTGGCAGAGTTGTAATCACACTTGCTCAGCGCTGCAATTGCAGCAGCGAGCAGATGAACTGTGAAGAGAAGGCAGTACTCGTATGAGCACCGCATTCTCTTCAAACAGCTGATCAAGGGGGTGCCAACAGTCGGGCCCCCACAGATCTGATATTTGATATTGATGACCTATCGATATAAAAAAGTGGACAACCCCTTTAAGGTAGGGCATTTATTTTATTAACATCTGTGTCACCTGGAAAGTAGAACAGTTTGGTCGTTTGTCTGCAAACCTCTTGCATCAGGCCTTAGTGATCTGGCACTGCATAGCCACAGTACATCTGGTAAGGGCCTTTCCTGTGGTGTCTGTCTCTATGTACCCTCTGAGGCCTAAAGTCCCACAAAGCCTCTAGGGATTGCCAGCTATGCAGATGTATGAGGTCCTGCTGCGCATCAGTTTTAGAACTGCCCTATAGAGGCCAGATTATCGGAAACAAACTTTCCTGCAAACGTTCGTTCCCGACAATCTGCCCATCTAAATGTGCAGCTGATCAGCACATGCATGAGTGAAACACTCATTCATTGGGTGATCCTGTTGTTCATGCTGTCACATAACTTATCATTTCTGGGCAGTAGATTGTGCTGTCTAAACAGCGATCTACTGCCCAGAAACAATGCAGCTGTCTGGGGGACGAGTGGTTGCAATAGCAACCGCGCGTTCTTATACTGCGGAGATGATCGCTGTCTCCTTCACTGAACGAGCAGACGACTGTCAGCGTTAAGTTCGGCCCGTGTAAACCCACCTTTGTCTGGAACCTCTCCTTTCCATGGTTGTGTGTATCTTTTGTCACCTCTGGAGACCCATGCCATGTTGTAATATATTAAGGTCAACTTTAAGAGGGAATTCATCATTAAAGAGGACCTGTCACCACAAAATACAATGCAATCTGCAAGCAACTTGTTGTAGAACAGGGAAAGCTGAGCAGATTGATATCAATTTTTGTGGGAAAATATTCAGCAAAATGTATTTTATACATTTATATCTTTACATTTTTTAACTTAAAGGACCTGTAACCTGTCCTGACATGCCTGTTTTAATAAATAATTCCATTCCACTTAAAAAATGACAATTCTGGATCATTTTTTCTTATGACTCTATGTTGTGCCTTTCTTCTGTTAAAGAGGACCTTTCACCGCTCCTGACATGTCTGTTTTAATATCTTCATGCATTCCCCATGTAATAACAATTCTGGGACATCTATTCTTATGGCTCTACGTCAGTGGTTCTCAACTCCAGTCCTCGGGACCCACCTGCCAGTCAGGTTTTCAGGATTTCCTTAGTTTAGACCAGCTGATATAATTAGCGTCCATCCATCAGGACTTACCACAGGTATTCATTCTGTGGGATATTCCTAAATCCTGACTGGCAGGTGGGTCCCGAGGACTGGAGTTGAGAACCACTGCTCTACGTTGTGCTATTCCTTTTATTATTTCTACTAGAACTTATGAGTGAATTGATAGCAGTCTGCAGTATTTTTTCACCTTGCCTCACAAAAAGTGTAATACCGCACGATCAAAAAGGCGTATTTACCCCAAAATGGTACCAATCAAACCGTCATCTCGTCCCGCAAAAAATGAGCCCCCACATAAGACAATAACTCAAAAAAATAAAAATCAATGTCTCCCGCAAACCAATCCATCAAAATCTGTGTTGTAAAATCCATATGGCGCTCCTTCTGTTCTGAGTCCTGCCATGTGCCCCCACAGCAGTTTACCACCACATATGGGGTTTTGCCGTATTCAGGAGAAAATGGGTAACAAATTATGGGGTGCTTTTCTCCTGTTACCCCTTGTGAAATTGTGTGTTTCCAAATTCCATAAAACGCTTAGGGGGTCAAAGTGGCCAGTACCCCCCTTAATATATTCTTTGAAGGGTGTAGTTTCCAAAATGGGGTCACTTTTTGAGGGTTTCCACTGTAAGGGTACGTCAGGGTCTCTCAATTACAAAATGGTGCCTTAAAACCATTCTAGCAAAATCTGCCTCCAAAATCCGTATGGCGCTCCTTTATTTCTGACCACTGCCACAAACCCATAGAGACGTTTACCACCACATGTGGGGTATTTCTGTAAACTGCAGAATCAGAGTAATGTATATTGAGGTTTAGTTTGCTGTTAACCCTTGCTGTTTTGCAAGAAAAAAATATTAACATGAATAATCTACCAAAAAAGTGAAATTTAGAAATTTCACCTCCATTTTCCATTAATTCTTGTGGAACACCTCAAGGGTTAACAAAGTTTGTAACAGCAGTTTTTTATAATTTGAGGGGTGTAGTTTCTAAAATGGGATCATTTATGGGTGGTTTCCATTACGTAAGACACTCAAAATCACTTTATATCTGAATTGATGCTTAAAGAAATGGTTTCTAAACCACTAAGCCCTCTAACATCCCAAAAAAGTAAAATGACATAAAATGATGCCAACATAGAGTATACATATGGGGAATGTAAAATAATAACTATTTTTGGAGCTAGGATGAATGAATGAAATGTAAATTAGTGTGCGCTATGAGTGTAATTATAATGAATGGATGTATGAGGTAGTAGATGTAAATATAAGTAGTGTGTGGGCATGTGCGTAACTGGATGGAATATGGGTCATATTGTGAATAGACTAATGTGAGCTGATATATGAAGTGAACAGTGTGTAGTGTATAGTGGATGGGTGATGTAGTCAATCAACAGGAAGGAAGGACACATGAGAAAGAGAAGAGTTGGGGGAAGGAAATGAGTTGAGAGGGAAGGGGAAGTTGTTCTGGGGTGTATACTACCTCTTACTGTCTAGCAGAGTGGTGGATGTCAACTATTCCTGGGTGTCCCTTGTGGCTATCCCTGCCTAAAAGCGGAGCACCTGCCCTGAAAGGGGCAACCCCACTTCTCAGTGGCTAAACCCTGAATTGCCCTGAGAGGCAATCTACGCTAATACATAGACAAGTGCCGGTATTTAAACTAGTGGGTGTTAAGTCCAGTACTGACGTCACTGAAGGCGTCACATCTGGTCTAAATAATTTACTTGCTGCCTTTGGAACGCAGATATGCGATCCAAACTCTAAAGTAGGATTATAAATGTGTAATCACTACGAGACTGTAATCAAATGACACAAAGGATCAGGGCTGTGGAGTCGGCTTTGGCTTACCAACTCTGACTCCTCAATTTCCCCTAAGTCCAACTCCCGACTCCGACTCCCAATCCGACTCCGACTCCCTCATACATGGCGCATGTTTAAGTGATAACTTTAAACAAACTTTGCATAAATCGACAGATATATTACAAACTTTTTTGTCATGACACATGTTTTACTGGATATCTTTACTCTGAACTTCCAGCTCACTAAAGGCCTGATGTATGAAAGCTGCCTAGGTCTAAGACTTTCTTTGTTGCCCATAGCAACCAATCAGAGCTCCCCTTTCATTTCTCCAGAGCACTATATGAAATGAAAGGGGAGCTCTGATTGGTTTCTATTGGCAACAAAGAAACTTCTACACCTAGACAGTTTTCATACATAAGACCCTAGGTGTTTTACATCAGAGGAAAAACAAACTAAAACATAAAGCATACAGAGAGAACATGCACTGGACAATTGATTTATGCACAATTTATTGAAAGTTTAGATATACTAAGAAGTACTTGCCTTTAAAGGGGTTTTCTCAGCACATTGATTCACTTGCTTACAGGCAGTTTGCACTCAGTCTCCTCAGGCTGTGGGTGGGTCTCCAGCAGTTATTAGCATATATTAACATACTCTGACAGAGCGGGAGATTGTGATCTCTAACACAATTACAGGTAAAGCCATGCTTCTCAGTCCTCACAACACTTGTACCTTTTGCTTACTGCAGGTAATCACTCAGAGCCTAGTCCCATCATTCTTCACTGCTCTCAGCCAATCAGATAACAGTCTTTCTGGGCTGCAGGTTACCATAGAAACCAGTGTACAATGAGATACCCGCTGAACTGTCTATAGTTCATGACTGAAGTAAAACTCTACTGACCACTGTATTTAGAAAATGTCTTCTTTTAACTGTCCCTTACTAGTGAGAAAACCCCTTTAATCCTGTTTTCTCTAGCAGATCTGAGATGAGTGCAGCCATTCCTTCCCAGTGCCTTTTTCCTCTGATCTGTAGCAGAGGAGCTTCACTTCTGAGCATCTACATAAAGGGCAGAACACAGTCATCTCAACTGAAAGCCTAGATCCTTACATCACGAATAGAACAGACATTTATAGGACATTTCATCATTTTCACAAATTCTTATGAAAATATATTCAGCACATATTGCATTCAACTAACTGTACCAATTTATTATATATTTTAGGAGTCGGAGTCGGTCCATTTTATACTGACTCCAACTCCGACTCCATCAAAATGGACACAGACTCCGACTCCACGACTCCGACTCCACAGCCCTGCAAAGGATAAAGAAGCCAGGAAGGTAAATACCTATAGTATACTGGAAGGAGCGCTCCCGATGCCAGAACATCGTGGAAGGTATTGTGAGAGCTCCATATTCAGGCCGGGGACGCAGAGGAAGCGAACTTCCGATTATTGGAATGCAGGTGCAGGAAGGGAGATACCGGTCCTGCGTTACACGACACATCCCACTGCCCTAAGACATGATGGGACAGCACACAAATGACAAACAAGGAAGTAGGATTTAAGCATCAGGATAAGGTGAAAACTTTAGTAAATCTGAAAAAAAACCACAATCTAAGGAGGAATGGAACTAGTGTAATTACAGTGGCATGCAAAAGTTTGGGCACCTCTCTTCAAAATTACTGTTACTGTAAACAGTTAAAGGGGTTGTGCCGTGATTTATATTGATGACCTATTCTTAGGAGGTGTCGGGTGTCAGATATTGATCACCTATCCTAGACAACGGACAAAATGTCGTAGCAGCTCTGGGCCTAGTCAGTTTGACGCACATCTCTTGCCTGGCGCATGTAGTGAATTTGGTGGTGTAGCGGTTCCTGAAAAATGACCCTGATATGTCCGAGCTGCTGCAGAAAGTATGTGTGCTTTTGGCATCTCACCCTGCTACTGCTCGCCTGTCTGCGCTACAGCGTAACTTCTGTCTTCCTGCTCACCACCTCATATGCGACGTATCCACAACATGGAACTCTACCTTACACATGCTGGAGACACTGTGCGAGCAGCAGCAAGCCATAGTGGAGTTTCAGCTGCAGCACGAACGGGTGAGTCGCTAAGCGGAACAGAACTATTTCACCACCAAAGAGTGGGCCTCCATGCAGGACGTGTGTGCCATGTTGCTCTGTTTTGAGTACTCCACCAATATGGCCAGCGCCGATGACGCCGTCCTCAGCGTTACTATCCCACTTCTATGCTTCAGTTGATGATAGATGAAGATGTGGCACAGGAGGAGGAGGAACAGATCATTCCCACATTTATCACGCCAGTCGTCCACATGTGGCTCAGAGAGTGGGGAACTGCGTTCAAACCAGGGTGGTTCACAGTTAACGGGCATCAATGGAGCGTGGCTTGGGGATACAGAGGACACAGACAATACACCTTTGGGCAGCCTGGCACACATGAGTGACTACATGCTGCAGTGCCTGCGCAAAGACCGCCGAGTTGCCCTCATTTGGGTGGGTTAACATCATGTTTTATGCCTCTGTTTGATGTATATGTTACAAATAAATAAGATACAAAAACGCAGCACACTACGTTTTTGTATCCTTGACAGTCCGGTAAAAAAAAAAAGTTTGGTAAGTAGGTTTATTTTTTTTATTTTTTTTGCAAGGGAACTGAAATGAAACTGAGCATGTGCGTCCATCTCGGTGAGCCACACAAAAAAATTAGAAACGGAACAGCAGATGGTGCTATACAGATTTTATAGAATAACTTGGTGGCAATACAAAATTTTTAATTACATGCAATTACAAAAATATTCAGTTCCATATGCTGTTTTGAAAACAGTAGAATATTTTTAGTGGGACAACCCCTTTAAGGCCTTTGTGGATTAGACAATTTAAAGTATGAATACTGGCCAAGATCCCTTGAGTGCGCAGTTCACCACCAGGCCCGGGCATACGCACTGTGATGAGCATTGTGGGCAACAGCATCGCTCCATGCAGTGCACTTGGATCTCTGTCAGTACACTGGATGACGCAAGGGGCTTATAGGGCGGGCCAAGCAAGAGGCTAGGGAGGAGTTATGTGAGAAGAAGGCAGAGCAGCCTGGGCACTTACAGCCTGAACGCCGCCCCTGATCACTTGCAAGCCCTAATTTGCATATGAATAAAACCGCAGTTTTGCCTCTGGTGAACATCAAAACAAAAGAACAAAGGTACCATTTCACTCATGTATAGTTATGCTACAGTGCTATGTAAGTTGTGTATAAGGTCAAATTGTGGTGACAGAGTCCCGTTAAGACAGCCAAGCAACCTTTTCACAATCTCCTAAAGGTAACTATCAACGAAAATCACCATCACCAAAAGTTTTGCCTATTCGCAAAATGAAAAATATTATAATACCAATACCAATCATGATAATTATGATACCAATGAAAACTACATGTTGCCCCACATAGCACCATAAAAATAAAAAAGTTATGGATTTTGGGATGCGACGATCCACAAAAATTTTTTATTCTGCAAAAGTAGTAAAACATAAAAAAGATATATATATATATATATATATATATATATATATATATATAATCTATTTGATATTGCTGTAATGATATTGACCCAGAGAGTAAAGTTATTGTGTTATTTAGGTCAAATGATGACCACCGCAAAATTTATAACGTAATAACATGGAGGCGGTGTTTGTTTTTTTTCCCATCTCCCTCCCAGAAAGAGTTAATAAAAGCTAATCAGTAAGTTATGTGTACCCTAAAGGGGCGCCATTAAAAACCACAACTTGTCCTGCAAAAAACAAGCCCTCATACGGCTACATAGAAAAACAAAAAAGGTATAGCTCTCGGAAGGTGACGATGAAGCCTGGTCATTAACCCCTTAAGGACACGCGCCGTACATATACGGCGCTGATTGCCATGACTTAAGGACCAGTGCTGTACATGTATGGCGCGCTGATCGGGCGGGTGCAGGGGCTGTGCCCGCCCGATCAGAGGCAGGGGTCCTGGGGTCACAATTAGCCGGAGACCTGCCGCATACGCCAGCATCATTGAAAACACCAATGCCTGCCTATTAACCCCTTGTATGCCGCAGTCATAGCTGACCGCAGTATGCACAGGGTTTAGTACGGGTGCTTGGTTGTCTTAAAGTGAGTCTCTCACCACAATTTGACCTTATACACTGCTTACATAGCGCTGCAGTGACGGGGACCCAATGTCACAGAAGGCAGCCTGATGCCTTCCATAGAAGGAAGCCTGTGAGATCCAGCCCCTGAGGAAGAAAAACAGACATATTTGGTATCGCCTCGTCAGTAAAGACCGGCTCTATAAAAATATCACATGACCTAACCCCTCAGGTGAACACTGTAAAAAAGTATAATAAAAACGTTGCTAAAAAACCTTTTTTGTAACCTTACATCACTAAAAGTGCAACACCAAAGATGTCTGCCCCCCAAAATAGTACCAATCTAACATTCGCCTCATCCTGCAAAAAATGAGCCCCCACCTGAGACAATCATCCAAAAAATAAAAAAAACTACAGCTCTCAGACTATGGAGACCCTAAAACATGATTTGGGGGGTTTCATAATGATATTATTGTGTAAACCCAAAAAAATAAAAGTATACATGTTAGGTCATGCCACGTCCTACTCTACAAAAACCTCACATGACCTAACCCCTCAGGTGGACACAGTAAATAAAATAAAAACAGTGTCAAAAAAGCCATTTTTTGTCAACCTTATATCACAAAAATGTAATACCAAGTCTTCAAAAAAGTCATAAGCACCCCAAAATAGTACCAATCTAACTGTCACCTCATCTGCAAAAAATAAGCCCCTACGTAAGACAATTGCCCAAAAAATAAAAATCTATGGCTCTCAGACTATGGAGACACTAAAACATGATTTTTTTTGTTTCAAAAGTGCTATTATTATGTAAAACCTAAAAAAAAAAAAAAAAGTATACATATTAGGTATTGTCGCGTCCGTAACAACCTGCTCTATAAAAATAGCAAATGATCTGTCAGATGAACATTGTAAATAAAAAATAAAAAGTGCCAAAACAGCTATTTTTTGTTACCTTGCCTCACAAAAAGTGTAATATAGAGCAACCAAAAATCATATGTACCCTAAAATAGTACCAACAAAACTGCCACCTTATCCCGTAGTTTCCAAAATGGGGTTACTATTTTGGAGTTTCTACGCTAGGGGTGCATCAGGGGGTCTTTAAATGTGACATGACAACTTAAAGGCTATGGACACCTTTGTGCACTAAAAAGCAATAACCCCATATCTTACCGTAATGCAACACACAGTATAAACTGATGGAACTTGCAAGTAACCTGGTAGTAAAAATTCATTCCAATCCACAACATGGTGAGTCTTACAGTATGCTACAGCCTGTAATCGGCAGATCTAGTTCTCACTTTCCATTCTGTAGAAAGTCCATTATTTGTATAGATATTACTGCTGATAATGGTTGTGCAGCGATCTACAGTCAGAACCATAGCGTAGAACCATACGCAGGATAGAGATCTCATTACTGACAGCTCTCACTACATGTGCTCTCTTCTGAGTACAGTATTATGTGTGCAGTCTCTTCTGAATACAATATTATGTGTGCAGTCTCTTCTGAGTACAGTATTATGTGTGCAGTCTCTTCTGAGTACAGTATTATGTGTGCAGTCTCTTCTGAGTACAGTATTATGTCTGCAGTCTCTTCTGAACACATTATTGTCTGCAGTCCGCACAGTGAGCGGTCACTTCTCCCACACAGATTAGTACAGTGTGACGGCACATAATGCTATGTACACACAGAAGTACACAGGGGGGTCATTTATCAAAACTGGTGCAAAGGAAAACAGGCTTAGTTGCCCATAGCAACCAATCAGATTCCTCCTTTCATTTTCCAATGAAGCTGTGAAAAATGAAAAGTGGAATCTAATTGGCTGCTATGGGCAACTAGACCAGTTCTACTTTACACCAGTTAGATAAATGACTATAAATAACACATTAGTATATGGGAGGGGAGAAACTTTTCAAGATGGGTGGTGACCTGAAACTACGGATACTGGAAGCCTGTGCTAGCATTTCTTCTGCGGTGTTGCTATCAGTGTGTGAAGAGTGGGAGAAGAGGGTTGCATTGACAATCCAACACAATGGGCAGCACTTTCAACACATTTTATAAGTGGTCAGAAACTTGTAAATAACTCAAGAAAGAATACATTTACGTTAAAACCAAGCACACCATTGGTTTTCTTGTGAAATTCTCAGTAAGTTTGATGTGTCACATGACCCTCTTCCCATTGGAAAAACTGTGGTCACAATGTTTTCAGCTCATTCAAAGAGTCTATTTTTCAAGCTATGAGCTAAAACGTTGCGACTAGTGTTTTAAGTTCGGCGTACAAGGTTTAGGTTCTCTAAGAATTCCGTTATGGATTGCGCCACCACGGACCAAAAGGGTCCATTCACATGTCCGCAACTATTTTGCGGTCCGCAAAATTGCAGATCCGCAAAACATAGACACCAGCCATGTGCGTTCTGCATTTTGTGGACCGCACATGGCCGGCATTATGATAGAAATGCCCATTTTGCTGCGGACAAGAATAGGACATGCTCTATTTTTTTGCGGGGCCGCGGAACGGAAGTGTGCTGTCCGCATACATTGAAAACGGAATTCTTACATAACCCAAACCTGAACCTTGTATGGTAAACCTGAAACACAAGTTTGCTCATCCCTAGTTGCGACCACAGGGGGGAATAAAGTGTTTTTCTTTTCACTCATTTTTTGTGAGAATGCTGCAATTTTTTAAGTTCTTATATTGTACTGGATTTGTTGCCGGATTCATTGGCTTGCACCTCCATATTTATATTTTGCCTGCTGTGCTGCCATATAGGTTACCCCTGCTGTATATAAATCTTTTGCTGGAAGTAGTTGTGCGTTGTGTGTGTGTGTGTGTGTGTGTGTGTGTATATATATATATATATATATATATATATATATATATATATATATATATATTACTCTTCTTTATAGAGCAGTTCGTAACGACGTGGCGATACCTAATATGTCTATTTTTTACATTTTATTTTGGATTTACACAGTAAAAAATTTATTGAAAAAAAGCCATCATTTTCTAAACATTTTTGGGCGATTGTCTTAGGTAAGGGATCAGTTTTTGCGGGATGAGATGGCTGTTTTATTGGTATTTATTTTTGGGGTACATATGACTTTTTGATAGCTTAGTATTATACTTTTTGTGTTGTAAGGTGATTAAAATCATATGAGTGCGGGACAGTAGTCCCGTGGGCGGCCCGACGTGCACAGCATCATTGTAATCAATGATGGTGTGCGCTCCCGTGCGCACGATTGATGCCGCTTCGGGACATATGGCACGCTCACGGACCATATGTCTCGGACGGCATACGGTCGTGTGAAAGGGGCCTAAGCCTGATCAGGCTCTTGCTAAAAAATTAGAAAGGCATCCGCATGTCATCCGTATTTGCGGATTCCGTTCCAGGAGGGGAGAAAAAAAAAAAAAGGTACAGATGTTATTCATCCTTTACGGATCCGCAAAAAACGGATGACATATGGATACATCCTTTCCGTTTTTTACGGAAAAACAGAACGGATGTCCTGGAAAAACTGAGTTTTTTGCGGAACAACGGATCCGCAAAAAACTGACCGTTTTCCAGGATGTGCACAAATACGGAGTGCTTCCGTGGTGTTCCGATCCGTGCCTCCGCTCCGCATCTCCCGGATCGCGGACCCATTGAAGTGAATGGGTCTGCGATCCGTCATGCGGGCTGCACACGGCCGGTGCCCGTTTATTGCGGACCCGCCGTATGCGGCCCACAGCACGGGCACGGCCGGCACACGTTCGTGTGCATGAGGCCTAATTTTGATAATCTTCCTAGGTCCTTTTCCATGTCAGTTACCCAATGTTTTACCATTCAATATGTACTGGTGACTTGCATTATTCCTTCCCATATGCATAACCTTACATTTGTCAGTGTTAAACCCCATCTGCCACTTCTCTGCGGTGAACACTGTAAAAAAAAAAAAAAGTGCCAAAAAATACATTTTTCTTTGTCACCATGCATCACAAAAAGTGTAATACCAAATGACCCAAAAATAGTACCAATCAGTCACCTCATGTCGCAAAAAATTAGACCCTACATAAGATGATTGCCCGAAAAATAAAAGTAATATGCCTTTTAGAAAAAGGAGACACACAAACATAATTTATTTAAAAAATGCTTTACTATGTAAAACTGAAACAAAAGAAAAATAAAAGTAGACATATTTGATATAGTCGGCTCCATAACAACCTGCTCTATAAAAATAGCACATGATTTAACCCTTTCAGTACCGGAGGTTTTTTCGGTTATGCATTTTTGTTTTGTGCTCCCTGCCTTCAAATAGCCATAACTGTTTTATTTTTCTGTTCACATAGTTGTATGAGGGCTTGTTTTTTGCGGGACTTTTTTTGCTAGTGGGAAGCGGGGAAAAAAATTCCAAATCGGGTGAAATTGCAAAAAAAACGCTATTCCGCTACAGTTCTACGGGTTTCTTATTTACAGCGTTCGATGTTCATTAAAACTGACCAGTTACTTTCATTCTACTGGTCAGTACGAATCCGGCAATACCTAATATGTATAGTTTTTCCTGCGTTTTGATAGTGATAAAATAATTAAAAAGTTGCCTTTTTTTTTTGTTGTCATATCTTGACCCCTATAACTTTTTGGTATTTATGTGTACGGAGCTGTATGGGGGCTCATTTTTTGCGGGGCGATCTGAAGATTTTATTGATACCATTCTGGGGTGCGTATGACTTTTTGATCACTTTTTATTTAATTTTTTTTAGGAAAAAAAGCAACAAAAAACGGCGAATTGCCATTTGGACGCTTTTTTCCGCCACACAATTCGCCGTATTGGAATTTTTTTTATATTTTAAAAGTACGGGTGTTTTCGGTCATGGTGATACCCATGATGTCTATTTATTGTTATTTAGGTATTTATTTTTTAATTATACGGAAAGGGGGGTGATTTGAACTTTTATATATTTTTTATTTTTTATATATTTTTTAACATTTTTTGTGATTATTTTAAAGCTCAAATATGAGCTGATATATTGTGGGTTTTTTTTTCTTTATGAGCAATCAGGGATTTACTAGATTGAGATAAATCCAAGAATTGCTCATTTCTTATCCTGGCCTGCCATCTAGTGACCAGAATAAGAATTGCACTTTGAAAGCTGTAAACCTCATCAGCGAGGTTTACAGCTTTCAGATCGTGTACAGACACCCCGATTGGCCACACGGGGTGTCTGTACACCACCCGGAAGCGTACGCAACTAGATGCCGTGATCACGGCATCTAAAGTCCCAGCAAGACGCCGCCGATCGGGTAAATAGCGGCAAGTCTCTGCTGTTAGAAACAGCAGAGACTTGCCGGCCATGACGCCTGCCGCACTTGCGAGTGGGCACCATGTGCCCGCATCGCCCCAGCGCCGTATATATATATATTTTTTTTTGCTACCTTGCCTCACAAAAAGCGTAATATAGACCAATCAAAAGTCATATATACCACAAAATAGTACCAATAAGGCCTCTTTCACACGAACATTGTGTTTTGCAGTCCGCAAATTGCGGAGCCGCAAAAACAACGGATGGCATCCATGTGCATTCCGTATTTTGCAGAACGGAACAGCTGGCCCCTAATAGAACAGTACTATTCTTGTCCGTAATACGGACAAGAATAGGACATGCTCTATTTTTTTTTGCAGGCTACGGAACGGAGCAACGGATGCGGACAGCACACGGTGTGCTGTCTGCATTTTTTGAGGGCCCATAGAAATGAATGGGTCCGCATTTTTCATGTGAAAAATGCGGATCGGAGCCCGCAAAAACAACGTTCGTGTGAAAGAGGCTTAATAGTGTCACCTTATCCTATAATTTACAAAATGGGGTGCAGTGGGGGTCTACTCTAGGGGTGCATCGGGGGTCTTTAAATGTCATATGGCAACTTAAAATTATCCCAGTGAAATCTGCCCTCCAAAAACCATATGACGCTCCTTTTTTCTGCGCCCTGCCGTGCGCCTGTACAGCAGTTTACGACCACATATGGGTTGTTTCTGTAAACTGCAGAATCAAGGTAATAAATATTGAGTTTTATTTGGCTGTTCACCCTTGATGTGTCGGTAAATTTTTGATTTTTTTAATAAATAAAGGTGAATTATATCATGAAGTACAATGTGTCACGAGAAAACAGTCTCAGAATGGCTTGGATAAGTAAAAGTGTTTCAAAGTTATTACCACATAAAGTGACACATGTCAAGTTTCCAAAAAACGGCCTGGTCCTTAAAGTGAAAAATGGGAAGGTCCTTAAGTGGTTAAAGATATCAGTATCCTTGCAATGCAGTTTTGAATGATTATTACTCAAATAGCAGAAAAACACCTCAATGCAGGAATGTTTTGGTGGCTGTAAAATTAATTACATAGAAACAATTATATTGTGACTCACGGTTTGCATGACCACAAATACACAGGTAGGGAGGGCTACTGAAGTGAGGTTGAGATCGTGGACACTACTGGCCCTATTATGTCCCTGGGGCTACCCCTGCCTGAAAGCGGAGCACCTGCCCCGAAAGGGGCGACCCTTACTTCTCGGTGGCTAAGCCCTCACTGATACCTGCAACAGCCCTGAAGATTGAGAAGTATTGTCCTTTCAGGTTTCCTTGGTCCCTATCATGATATGGCATCCAGATGATAAAAGGCGCTCAAGGATAGAATGAGGGCCTCAATAAATACCTGTATGATACTTGAAGTTTGGCGCCATCGGAGATCCTGAGTTCAGCATGAGGGAGCCGTGCGTGTTACTTCTGGCCTGTGGAACGCAAACCGGAAGTGACGTGTTGCATTGGCTCCAGCCGAACTGGAGCGTCTGGTTCTCAAGATTGAGAACCAGAACTCTTCCAAACTCTTCTGAAAAATGAAAGGTGGAATCTGGTTGCTATAGGCAACTACTTTCATTTTCCTTTTCAGCAGTATTGGTAAATATCACCCATTTCAATATATCAAATAGGCTTCATTGATTGTAAACTTTGCTTTTATTTTCAGATATTTACTGCTGTGGGCTCCTGAGCTCCCGTAAAAGTGACTGTACTGGATTACCACTATCAATGATGAGTAACACAGAAGTACCACTGTCTCGCGGACAATATAGAATCAAGATGAAGGGAAAGATGTCCCTTATTTGCTGGTACAATAAAGGGCACTTTCGTTTTTTGAATAATGCATACTCGCCTATTCAGCAGGGTAAGTATTTTGTTTCCGTTTTAAGGAATCAATCCTCTTTCACATGTCTGTATTAGTGATGACAACCGTGACAAGAAAGTCACTGTTCATCTGTGAAGATTGAAGTGTAGTGTCTGTTGTTGGCCAGTGTGTGTGCATTTCTTGCCCTTGTTGTGTCATCTCCATTCCATGTGCACTGCAAGCTGAAAAATGGGATTTCCAGAGCATCTCTGAACAATGGTCATTGAAAACTATGGAACACTTATGTTCTACACCTAAGTGACCATGTTTAGTACTCATCATAGACCAAAGTAATGCATGTCGCTGTTGTTTTTCCACTGACCCATGGAAAAAACTGTGGAAAACCACTGATATTTGAATAAACACATTAAAGTAAATGGATATGTGTCCTGTCCGTCTCCTCCAATAGTACATGTATCCGTTAATTTTAAGTTTAATGTGTTTATACACACATCCTTTTTTCCAATGATACCTGAAAATTCTAAGCCTTCTAACGCCCTAAAAAATAAAATGACATTTACAAAATAATGCAGACAAGTAGACATATAGGGAATGTTAAGTGTGAGAGTAATTTAGCAATTTATGAGAGCAGAAAGGTAGCCGCGATAGTTCACCTGCTGGTTGCGATACAGGGGTGCTCCGGTATACCAGAGAGAACAAGCACATGAGACAGACATAGTCCTCCTGCCTTAGTGCAGTTCTCTGCTTGTACACAGAAATCCAGCTTTATTTATACTTCTAGTTATGTCACAAGTCATTAAACTAGTCAAACTAGTATAAACTATCGTTATAGTTAGGCCTCATGCACACGACCATACGTATTTTGCGGTCCACAAAAAATACGGATGATGTCCGTGTGAATTACGTATTTTGTGTAACGGAACAGCCGTCCCCTAATAGAATAGTACTATCCTTGTCCATAATACAGACAATAATAGAAAATACGTTCATGTGCATGAGCCCTTATAGTGTATGAATACATGAAAATAACTGTTACATTAGCATTTGCGTAACCCAGGGCTGTGGAGTCGGTAAGCCAAAGCCCCGACTCCAACTCCGACTCCGACTCCTCAATTTCCCCTCAGCCCGACTCCGACTCCGACTCCCGACTCCGACTCCTACTCCCTCATACATGGAGCATGTTTAAGTGATAACTTTAAACAAATTTGCATAAAATCAATAGTACAGATAAGTCATGACAAAAACAGTTTGTAATCTATCAGGCTTCTCTGGGTACAGCTCACTAAGGGCCTGATCAGAGGTGTAGCTAGAGGTTCAGCACATGGGGGGGCGAAACATACTTGAGTGGGCCCCCCCACTTATTGGCTTCCCAAACGCACGTTTCCAACTTCACAGGCACATACTACTAGTTGTGGTTATAATACTGTATTAGCAAGATGACTATATAAACTGCTAGATCCAGGGGCGTAGCTATAGGGGGTGCAGAGGTAGCAGTCGCTACCGGGTCCAGGAGCCTGAGGGGGCCCAAAGACCCTTGGACCACATAAGAAGACACACAGAGCACTGAGGGAAAGGGGGCCCAAGCTGAACTCTTGCACCAGGGCCCATGAGCCTTTAGCTACGCCCCTGGCTAGATCATCTATGCTGTTAAGTACAGTACAATAGACTTTCTACATACCCTACTCTAAATACTCTACCACATAATGCAGTAAAATATAGGAGTAAAAAACAAGGGGACTCCTATGTTAAAGGAAATCTGTCCCCAGCTTTTACATCACTAAACTAACAGTCCCTTGCCCCCATCAGACCACAGATCGGCTTAATGAGCCCCCATCAGACCTCAGATCGTCAGTATCGTGACAATTACACTCAGCTCCGTATATAACTGTATTAACAGAAATGTAATCTCTCGAAAATTGCAGTCTCTTCATATAATAGAAAAATCCATTCGATTGCAGCAAAAGTACATACTGACACATTTATTGACTGCCCATACGTATTTTTACAGTGGTCACTAATGATTTTTAAATGACTTGCATGGCAGTGCAGCTTTAGCCTGGCATAGATATCCAGCTGTCTAGTGACAGGACAGAATTTGAAAAACCTCTCATCCTGGCTCTCTAATGCCTTAGATGCCACTGTCAATAGTGACAGTAGCATTTAAGTGGTTTACGTCACCCATCAGCATCTCGCAAATGCAGGTCATCAATGCCTTTACATGGCAGCTAGGGGTCTAGTAATGGCCCCCAGGACTCTACATAAATTTGATGCTTGCTGTCGCTGGCTGTGTGACATACTTTAATCTATGCCATCTCTCTTGCTGGTGTAGGTTAAGATAATTTTCCACACCAAAAATGGCGTGGAAAATTATGGATGAGACAGGCCTGTAGGCCCATCCTCTTCGACTCCAAGCCATAAAACATTTATTGTAAAACTACTACTAAAAAACTACTATAAAAGGACCTTTACATAAACTCCTTCATTCATCTCTAATGTTTACTGTCTGAGCAGAAAAGCTGTACAACTGGGGTAGACCAGACAGACCACTAGTACATGCAACGACAATCACAAGCAGCCCCCATGGTTTCATTGTCCACCATCCAGACACAGGTGGCACCTTTATTACACACACCATCTCTGTCTAGACCATTGGTGCTTAACGGAAGGAAATTTGGTATCACAGCACACATAACATGTCCTGCCTTTGACAGCCAGCCACTGCACGAGAAACCTGGACTGCCATAGACTGGAATGTATCCTCTTTAGGGACAAATCCAGGTTCTTTTTGGGATCCAACGATAGTCTGGTTCCAGTATGGAGGCTTTGGGGTGAGCGCTTCAAGCCTACCTTTTCTGTAGGGTGACACACTGCCCCCAACTGCTGGTGATGATCTGGGAACCATTGCACACTACAGTAAGTCACCCTTAGTGATGATACGCAGGTCACTAACAATTCAGCGATATGTGCAGAACAAATTGTGTTGCCTCTCATAGCAGGTCTTCCAATTGGCATTTTTCAGCAGAATAATGCTTACCCACACACATCAAGGGATTCCCAGGAATGTCTCCACCAGATTGCAACACTTCCTTGGCCTGCCAGTTCGGCAGATTGATCAGCAATTATAGGAGCATTTATGGGACCAGCTGGGATACAAGCTTTTGCCACCTACGAGTGTGCAGCATCTACAGATCCAACTGCAACATCTGTGGTCAAATATACCACAGGATACCAAACAGAACATGTATGCCTCCATTCCCAACGGCATCTCATCGTGTATCCAGGTTAAATGTGCCTACGGGGTACTAAAGCCTCCATTTAGTTTTCCGAAATAAATGTATTGTCTCAATGAATCTCCTAAAATTCATTGAACAAGCAAATTTGACCTTATCCAAGTGTGGTTCTTCAATTTCTGTGATAAATGTTTTAAATTCACCCTTCCTCCACACTTCTACTGCTTCATGTAGTTCCACAAGGTTGTGGGAGACAACCTGCTGAAAGCACTGTCAGATATAGTTGATTAAACCCATCTGTAATGATTGTTTATGTTTACCTTTGTTTACAGTGCTCAGTTTCCATATTTTTAGTATATATATATATATATATATATAATCACTTCAGACCACCACTCTTATACACCGGAAGAGTATATATTCAAATATCATTGAGGATGGGCTTGGATTACCAAATATTCAACAATTATAAATGAAAAAAAAAAATTAGATGTTATTTATTAGTTAACCCCCCTAAAAATTATACAAAACCATGATTGATATAATGTACCAGATATACTTCTCAACTCAACCCAGTATACTTCTGAACTCTGCCAATATAAGACATAATAATCTTGAGCCAGTAGAAGGAGGTACAAGTGGAGGAGGAGGTAGCCAATTTATTTTATTTTTTTGTGGAGGCCCCAAAACATTGAGAACCGCGCTAACTGTGCTGTAGTATAAAAATGGCTAGGTGCGGTCGGTATACCTCTCTACTCTGCCCAAAGTATGGACAAGCCTGTGGGATCCATGCCTGGTTCATAAAAGGTCCAAGTAGAAATTGAAACCCTAAGCAGCACATTCACAGAGGACATAAAACAGTGGATGCAACAGTTATTTACAACACTACGGTCATTTCTAATAACCACCAAGATAAAGAAACTCCACAGACTGCGACTACACCTCAGATCTGACGGTATGGAGCTGAACTCCCAACAAAACACATCTCTCAAACAGCCAGACACAGGGGAGAATGGGGGACAGGAAGAAGTCTAACTGGACCCCCCCCTCCCACCTAGCCGCAGCACCACTTTGAACCAGTATATTGACTCCTTTAGGCTTCATTCACACCACCTATGTGTTTTGTGGTCCGCAAATTGCGGATCCGCAAAAAAAACGGATGGCATTCCGTATGGCATCTGTGTTTCCGTTTTTTTTGCGGATCCATTGTAACAATGTCTATCCTTGTCAGCAAAACGGACAAGAATAGGACATGTTCTATCTTTATGTTCTAATGCGGACATACGGAAACGGAATGCACACGGAGTACCTTCCGTTTTTTTTGCGGACCCGTTGAAATGAATGGTTCCGCATATGGTCCGCAAAAAAAACGGAACGGACATGGAAACAAAATACGGTCGTGTGAATGAAGCCTTAGAAGGGTGGTACAATCTACAATACTGGACATACAGAGAAAGGAAACCTTTAACATTAGTGTCCAAGAAAGAAGGGGCGTTCATTCCCTTAATAACAGATCATCATTAAGCCTGCAGATAAAGGAGGTGCTATAGTCCTCATGAATACATCAGATTACATGAAGGAAGCACACAGACAGTTGACCAACACAGAATACTACACCAAACTAGATGGGGACCCAACTCGCAAATATATAAGGGAGTATAACGTGAATTCGAAAGATTTGCGAATAAATAAGCTTACGCAGGCTACGTGAATAATTATATTTACTAAGTGATTAAATATATGATAAAACAAAGTAATCACATACAGAATAAAAAGTAAATAAACATCACAAGCCAATGGGTTGGAGACTCCGTCGATCATGCTATAACCCATGGCTGTCACAATGGTTGTTACAACTGTTATAACACATGACCGACACCCAGGGTGTACAAGAGAAATAGGGCAATCATACTCATAGATGGAGGCCTGGTGGAGTCTGCTGAGACACGGTGGGTAGCAGAGTTTTAACCTGTTGGCCCCTCCTCCAGTGTGCATCACTCATGTCTCTGAGATCACTCAGGAATGTGGTCTTATCAGCACAATGGGGGATGGGTTTCTCTCTCTCTCTAACCCACTTCATTACAAAGGAAACTTATAAACTATTCTACAAAGTATTTAACAGAATTAAAGGGGAGAACCAATCAGTTACTTTAAAAACCCTTACAATACAGGGAGTTAAGAAAAATCATGAAAAGCCTACCAGCAAAATCTACAAAGCTTCTAGATCTGATACTGGACAATCCCAGAATCGGAATATTCTATATTCTTCCCAAGATACATAAACCTGACAATTCAGGGAGGCCCATCATCTCTGGTGTGGGAACCCTCACTGAAAAAAATCTCAGGCAGGGTGAAGGGGATCCTTAAACCACTAGTAAAAAATACCTCCCGCTATCTCCAAGACACCACTGACCTACTGAAAAAACTATCAAACATAGGTCCCCTCCCTAATGGTGCCATCCTAGCCACTATGGATGTGGAATCATTATATTCTAACATCCCACATGAGGATGGCCTCACCGCCTGCCAAGTGTATCTTGAGGCCACAAATATTACTTCAGAGTCAATGCTAAATCTCACCAAGTTTATCCTAACACATAACTATTTCTGGTTTGGTGAAGAGATATACTTACAGGGCATGGGAACTGCTATGGGCAGTAAAATGGTGCCACAGTATGCCAATGTCTTCATTGCAAAACTAGAAGACAATTTCCTGGCGTCCTGCTCCACAAAACCCTTGACCTACTTCCGCTACATTGATGATGTACGAATTGTCTGGACTGACTCTGAGGAGCAGCTACTAAGGTTCCATGAGAGTTTCAACAACTTTCATCCCACCATAAACCTGACATTGAATTACTCACATACAGTAATCAACTTTCTGGACACTCATAAGTATTCAAGACAACTTAGTACGTAACTGAGATAGGATAGCTTCCACCGTAAGCACATTAAAAAATCAGATACAATTGTATCTGTTCCAGCCCAATGTCCTTGAGAGGACATTTTTAAACCAGGGCTACCGTCCTATCACAAGTAAGGACCAAATCAACAGAGCCACCAGGATCCCCAGAAACCAACTCCTTGAATATAACCAGAAAGAAGGCAATAACCATGTACCTCTAGTCGTGACTTACAACTTATAACTAGAGGTACTAAGAAAAACCCAAAGGAAACTATACCACACGCTATTCAAAGATGACCATCTCAGGACAATATTCCCAGACCCTCCCATACTATGCTTCAAACAACCTCCAAATTTAAGAAATCTGATGATCAGGAGCTTACTACCATCCAATATACAGAAAGGAACTTTTCCCTGCAATGTGAGGAGCTGCAAAACCTGTCCACACATACTGACCACAGACATGATACGTATCCCCAACACAGAGGAGGACTATAAGATTCCTGGAACATTCACATATTCTGCATCCAATGTGGTGCAACTCATTATGTGCACAAAATGCCCCACTCAGGGTCTTTATGTGGGCAAAACAGGGCAGACACACAGGCCGTCACACTATAAAGGAGGAAAAGACAACTTTCTCTGTTGCCAAACTTTTTTGTGATCCTGGCCATAACATTACCGACCTCCAAGTATTAATATTAAAGGGTCATTTCAAATCTCAAAGGGATAGACTAGTTTGGGAATACAAATTTATGACTGTCTTTGACACACTCAACACGGGATTGAATTTGTCTCAAGGTTTTATGGCCTGCAACAACATCTAAGGAGAAAGAGGGGTCGTTTCCTCTCAAAACTCAGAGAGACTAACAAACTTTCACACAGCTTATTTGTAAACTAATTTTGCAATTTATTACTCCACCTCTCTGTTCTTCCCTGTGTATATCCATGTTTCTTTAGAGATTTTTTTCATTCCTGGCCTGAATAAGGGACCTCAGAGTCTCGAAAGCTGGCCTTATAGCATCATGTATTTTAGTTACCCATTAAAGGGTATCAAATTACAATATTTTATATTGTTTCTCTTTTAGAGAGCATCAAGATGGTTCATTTTAAAGAATGTGATCCTGTCCACGTTGGCTATAGGTTACCGACAGAATTAACAGACAGATTAACTATTGTATTTCCCCCCCCCCCCCAAAAAAAAATGGATTTATATCACCGACAGAATTAAAGGGGTTGTCTCACTTCAGTAAATGGCATTTATCATGTAAAGAAAGTTAATACAAGCCACTTACTAATGTATTGTGATTCTCTATATTGCTTCCTTTGCTGACTGGATTCATTTTTCCACACTATAGGAAAAAGCGTCAGCCTCTCTGTTGGCCGGGACCATGGGAGCGCACATAGACTAGTGCTTTTTCCTATAGCGTGCAAGCACAACCACCACTGATGTATTGCAGGGTGGTCTTTAACCATGATAACGAGCAGTGTATAATGTGGTGGAAAAATGAATCCAGCCAGCAAAGGAAGCAATATGGATAATAACAATATAATAGTAAGTGCCTTGTATTAATTTTCTCTGCATGATAAATGTCACTTACTGGAGTGAGACAACCCCTTTAACAGACAGATTAGCTTTTGTATTTCTGTGTCACGGATGCAAATGAGGAGTATCTCCCTCCCAAAAATGGCTTTATGTCACCGACACAGTTAACTGATTAACTCTCCTATTACAGTAAGTTGAATGCAGTGTTATGAACCTCAAAAAATGGCCTTATGTCACCAACACAATTAACAGACTAATTAACTCCCCTATTACAGTAAGTCAGATGCAAATGCGGAGTTTGGAACCCCAAAAAATGTCTATAGGTCACCCACAGAATTGTCAGCCTAACAGTATTGTATTTCTGTGTCACTGGTGCAAAGGTGCTGTACTGCACCGATCAAAAATGCCTACAGATCGCCCACAGAGTATATCATTTATACACGCATGTCACGTGCTGCATCGACCAATCACTGCCATGCCAATACTAGGCATGACTGCAATGGCCTTCCAAGTGCCCACAGCTTAAATGCTTCTTGATTGGCTGTGTTGCAGCCTTTCAACAAGCTTTATTTAAAATACAAGCACAGACTTCTATATGCCTTATTGCCAGCAAGGTCTTAATTAGTCAATTTGCCATTATCTTTGCAAACAAAACATCTCCCTTGCAGGATTAAGCATTCACACACTTTTTTTAACTAGTTTCATTATAAAGGGATTTAGATCAATAAGGCTGTGTTCACACTTCAGTTATTTGATCAGTTATTTCTGTCAATTTTTGTGAGCCAAAACCAGTAGTGAAGCCTACTCAGAGATCAGGTGTAATGGAAAGATCTGCACCTGTTCTGTGTTCTTGAGACGCACCTAGTTTTGGCTCACATTAAGGATGCATTTACATGACCATAATTCTGGGTCCACATCCGTTCCGGTACGGACCCATTCATTGCAGTGGGGACTGTGTGCTGTCCACCTGCGTAGTTCCGTAGTTCCTGCGTAGTTCCGTGGCCCCGCAAAAAATATAGAGCATGTCCTATTCTCGTCCATAATTGCAGACAAGAATAGGTATTTTCTATATAATGCTGGCCATGTGCAGAATGCACATGGCCAGTATCCGTGTTTTGCAGATCCGCAATTTGTGGACTACAAAACTCTTATGATTGTGTGAATGCACCCTAACTGAAGGAAATAACTCATCAAATAATTCAAGTGTGAACACACATGTGCAGAACGCACATAGCCAGTATCCGTGTTTTGCAGATCCGCAATTTGTGGACTACAAAACTCTTATGATTGTGTGAATGCACCCTAACTGAAGGAAATAACTCATCAAATAACTGAAGTGTGAACACAGCCTTATTGATCTAAATTCCTTTGTAAGGAAATTAGTTCAAATGTCTTTGCAGGGTAGCTAGATCAAGTCTCTTAGAGGCAATCATTATGTAAGATAGTGGCACTCTATGGCTCTTTCCTCTTCCCAGTGTGTGGGACCTCTGGTCGGTGTCAGCATGCATGTGGGATGGCTCCCACTATATTTTCACTGCCTTCTTGTCCACAGATCCACATGCAGCGTTCTCCACCAACTGGAGAATATAGGTTTCCCCAGTCGTCTCCACGACGGCACCCCTGAGATGACCCCGCTGTGCCAAGGACAGGAAAAACATGCAAAGAGGTTAAAAACCCCTCCCCTCCCACCAGCTTCAGTGTTTTTCCTGTCCCTGTGCATGACAGACATGCAGAGAGGTCTCTTTTCTGGATTATAGGATCTACAGAAGGAGGTCTGGCATAGCTAGCAGCTCCCTGCCTTTCCTTACAGGTACCTACTATGTCGGCAATACTTAAAAGTTAAAAGTAAGCACTCGGGTCCATTGTCAACAGGCGCAGCTGTTAGGTAAGTAACTACCTGAGAGTTTGTGAAACTTGGACGCGGGAACCGGACATTTGTGTCACTTCCAGTGATGCGCCTCCGGCATCCTGTGGAGTGCATCAGTGAGGCAGATGGAACGCACAAGCTGAGAGCTCGCGTCACTTCTGGTGAAGTGCGTCTGGTGGAACGCACGCCATTTCCCGTCAGCAGCATTCATTTCATTGGTGGAGGAGGAGCTTTTGCCTAGATTCCTCCTCTACATACCGTTTCCGGGCGCAGGATTTAACATCCGCCTACAGTTCAGCTGAGAGCTGAAGTGGGGCGGTCTCTACCTGGCTCTCCTATTTCCCCTGAATGCTCAGCATGGAGAATGGTGCAGCCATCAGCTGGTATAAGTCTTTGAGATCTCCCTGGTTTAGAGATATTTTTCTATTTTGATGGGATTTTTTCTCTCATTCAGTCTGAGAAAGAGATGGGCCCAAAGTGTAAACCTGCTGCATCTAAATGGATTAGGATTCATTATATAAAAAGCCTCTTTGTCCTGGATGTATTCAAAAAGTGGCTCAGGATGAGACTCCATTATTTATGAATGACATCAAAATGATGGTTAAAGATGAAATCCAGTCAGCCATGTCTGGGTTATCTGCATCTTTAGCACGTAAAAAGAGTCTGACTTTTGGGAGGAAAGAAAGGAGGGAGAACAGGAGGATTCTTCCTCAGATGAAGATGAAAAGAAGTATTTTTTCTCTTCAGACGATATAGAACAATTACTTAAGGCTGTAGCACTGTGGAAATTGAGGATGTTAGAAAACCCAGATCAGTGCAAGATACTATGTTTGGTGGTTTGGGAAAAAAGCAAAAGAGTGTTTCCTGTTCACGAAAATGTTCATAAAATGATACACTGGAAAAAAGAACCTTTTTACCTAGAGGACTAAAAAGATGATATCCCTTTAATGAAACTGATGTAAAAAAAATGGGACAGTATTCCGAAGATTGATGCTGCAGTTGCTAAGTTAATCAAAAATACTTCAATTCCATTTGAGGATTCCTCCCAGCTTAAAGAGGACCTTTCATGGTTTTTAGTTAGTGTAGACAAATACCTGTTCTTGCGGGGTATCCCCCGCTGATGCTGCCACCCTGCCTGCTTTTTTAAAATAGCGCTCCTACGCCCCTCTGTGCCCCACTGTAGTTTTCCCGCTCAATATGTTAATACTGAGCATCGGAACAGGGAGGAGGAGACGCCAAGGTTTCTCAATGGGTGTCTCCTTCTCCCTGGCTGTGCCGCGATCCAATCACAGCGGAGAGCATCACAGCCAGGGAGAAAAAAAAAAGCTCACCTTCTCCCTGGCTGTGACGCTCTCCTCTGTGATTGGATCGCGGCACAGCCAGGGAGAAGGAGATGGCCTTTGAGAAACCCTGGCATCTCCTCCCTGTTCCGATGCTCAGTATTAACATACTGAGCGGGAAAACTACAAGGGGGCACAGCGGGGTGTAGGATGCTTCTGCTGAAACGGTACGTATGGCAGCTAGACATTCTGGTTCTGCCAATTCAGCTTGAAGAGTATTATGGCTTGGGTCATGGAAAGGTGATATGGCATCTAAAAACAAGATCTGCTCTATCCCGTTTCACAGTAAATATGTTTTCGGGCCGGATCTAGATAAAATTCTAGAAAAGGCATCAGATAAAAAGAGAGGTTTTCCGGAAGAGCAGGATCAAGAGGATAGGCCCAATAAGAGACTTAAATTCCACCCGCAATATAGATCTGATAGAGGTAAATCAGGCAGGTGGAGTTTCAAAAAAGGGGTAAAAAGTAGACCTTCTATTTTTGGCTCCTCCCAACCATCCACATCCAAACGAGTAGGAGGAGGATTGAAAGAATATGTACCAGCCTGAATGTTACAGGAGGGTGTTCAGAAACTTTTTCAAGCAGGAGCAATTCAGTCAGTTCCTTTAAAGTATCATTTTATGGGACATTATTCGACCCTTTTTCTTGTACAGAAACCAAACTGGTCATTTCGGACAATCCTAAATCTAAAATACGTGACAGATTTATTGTATACAAAAGGTTCAAAATGGACTCATTAAAAACTGCAATACCTCTGATAAGGAGAAACTTGGAAATGGTTATGATAGATCTGAGGGACGCGTACTTTCATATACCCATACATCAGAGTCATTGAAAGTACCTTCGCTTTGCTATCAAAATAGGACAGAAGGTTTTTCATTACCAATTTGTGTGCCTACTGTTCGGGATTTCCTCAGCACCCCGTCTATTCACAAAAATGATGGCGGAGGTATCTGAGATTGGAAGGGGTCAAACTAGTCCCGTATCTGGATGACCTGCTGATTATTCAGTCCCGTCCTGTCTCTCTTCCCGGCCAGGTCCTTTTAGTATTGAAAACTCTAAAGGATTTGGGTTGGATAATGAACTACGAAAAATCGAATCTAGTTCCTTCTTCTAGGATAAAATTCCTCAGTATGTTTCTGGACTCTCGATTACAAAAGGGCAGATTCCTTGAGCAGGATGGAAGAAATACCAGGAGAATGGGAGTTGGCTCAGGAAGCATATGCTCTGAAGTGGAGACTGCCACAGGTGAATTTGTTTGCATCCAGGCGAAACAGAAAAACAAAAAGCTTTTGCTCTCTAAATCCCAAAGAGGGTCCGCTAACGGTGGATGCCTTCTCAATAAAATGGAATCAGACTCTAGAGTTTGTTTTCCCTCCTATACCTTTGCTACCAAGAGTCATTCGAGAAATCCAGACAGAAAGATCCAGGATAATCCTGGTAGCCCCCTTCTGGCCAAAGAGGAACTGGTTTTCCTTTCTTGCAGAGATGTGCCTGGGGGATTACCTGGAGTTACCTTTGCTTCCAGATCTTCTCAGCCAAGGTCCGGTTTTTGACCCAGATGTAAAAACCCTAAGATTGACAGCTTGATGCTGAACGGGCAATCTTTAAAGGGTAAAGGCTTTCAGATAAGGTAATTAATACCCTGGTTCTTAGTTGTAAACAGTCAACAAATAAGATCTATCAAAAGGTTTGGAATAGATTTATTTTATGGTGTTTTGAAAATGGTAAACACTGTGTCAGCCTTTCTGTTCCAGATATCTTAGAATTTCTTCAGAAAGGATTAGATTTAGGTCTAAAGCCCTAGTACTTTAAGAGCTCAGGTGGCCGCACTAAGTACATTTTTTGCCGTTCATCTATCAGAGATAACTCTTATTTCTAGATTCCTGAAAGCCCCAGATAGAATTAAGCCCAAAATATTAAATCTGGTCCCTCCTTGGAACTTAAGCCTGGTTCTCAGAACATTAGTAGCACCCCCTTTTGAACCCATTTATCAGATATCTATTAATCTCCTTACCTGGAAGACTGTGTTTTTGGTAGCTATCACCTTGGCCCGTAGGGTTAATGAAATTCAAGCGTTATCTACTGTCTTTCCATACTTTCAATCCTTTGATGATAAAATCATTTTTTAAAATGGAACCTTCTTTCCTACCTAAGGTGTCCTCTTTCTTCCATAGGTCTCAAGACATAATTATCGCCTCCTTTTGTGAAAATCCGAAAAATGATAGGGAAAAAAAGTTCCACAATTTAGATGTTTGGAGAGCCATTCTTACTTACCTTCAGGTGATGAAACCATGGAGATGAGATAAAGATAAAAATCTTTTTTGGCAGTTTGCTGGCACAAAGAAGGGGAAGAGAACAGCTAAGACTTCTATTTCTAGATGGATTAAACAAGCTATTTCCAGATGTTACATCTGTATGCAGAAGGAGTTTCTGTCTGAGTTTAGGGCCCACTCCACAAGATCTTTGTCGGTCTCTTGGGCAGAGAGGGCTTCAGCGTCTATACAACAGATCTTTAAGGTAGCCACTTGGAAGAGAGTCCACACTTTCACAAAGGATTATATGGTTGATGTTTCAAACACTAAGGATTTGGCCTTTGGATGCTAGGTCCTGTCCTCAGTGGTCCCCCCCAAAATAGTCCTTGGTCAGTTCTCAGGGGTGCCATCGTGGAGACGACTGGGGAAAAGTATTATTACACTTACCGGTAATAGGTTTCTGGAAGTCTCCACGATGGCACCCAGAAATTTCCCTCCCTAAAAAAAAAAAAATGGTATAAGGGTTGTGATTTCTAGATACTTTCTAATGTATGGTTCTCCTACCGGTTCTTGAAAAGTCACTGAAGGTGGTGGGAGGGGAGGGGTTTTTAACCTCTTTGCATGTTTTTCCTGACCCTGGCAGGACGGGGTCATCTCAGGGGTGCTGTGGTGGAGACTTCTGGAAACCAATTACCGGTAAGTGTAATAACACTTTTTATCACCTTCAAGTGGTGGATTGCTATGTCATAGCTCGATAGAGTAGAAATAGAAGTTCTGTTTACAGGGTGGATGAAATATTTCTTTATAGCGCAAAGGAAGTTCCTGGTGTGACTGGGATCTTGTGCAGATGCATTTTGGGGCTCTCTCAAAAATTCCAAGATGGCAATAAAAAACTGCACACTATATCACTGATTGTGATAAAGTAATATTAATCGAAGACAAATGTGAACTGAGGTTAATCCACTATATTACATCAATTATTCTCATCACTGACTATGATAAAGTAATGTTATCAAAAGCCAAGTGGGAACTGAAGCTAATCCACTAAATCAAATAACGGGCTAAAACAACCTTTATGCATACATTAATTAAAAAAATCAGAAACTGCGCTTTATCTTCATTCATACATACACGTGCTCTGATCCGGTATTCTTACTAAACCAATCGTATCTACACACTCCCTACATTCATACTTTTAATCAACAACCACAGAGACAGTGCCACTCATGCTATCTCGCTCTCATATTAACAACCCTCAAATTAGGAAACGTCAAATTCAAAACCAATATTTAAACCTTGTGGTTGCAAAATACGCTGTTTATACAGATGTAGTAGAGAATGCGCTCACTGGATTCACGATTCGTTGCTAACGAATCGCGAATCGAGAAGCGCAATACAAGAAATAAAAGTGTAGTTACATGTAACCACCACCAGATGGCGCATGGAACTACAGTTTCAATGGCAGAGTTCAGCGCAGCTCCGATCTCCTTGAGGAAATCGGGGCTGCACTGGTATTTTAATACCCCCCCTCCTCAATATTAAAATATTGGTGGCGCAGTGCGCCCTCCCCCTCAGTATTAAAACATTGGTGGCGCAGTGCGCCCTCACCCCCAACCCCCCCAGTACAAGAAACATTGGTGGCAGTGGGGATCAGAGCCCAGCAGTGTAATCGCTGGGCTCCGATCAGTTACCATGGCAACCGGACGCCTCCGCCTTGCCATGGTAATCTTTACAGTGCGCCTTGACCCCCTGGCCCCCCTCACTATTAAAATATTGGTGGCGCAGTGCTCTTTTAACCCAACCCCCCCCCCCCAGTATAATAAACATTGTTGGCGCAGCGCGCCCAACCTTTCCCCCCCCAGTATAAAAAAATTGGTGGCAGTGGCCACAGGTGCCCCCCCCCCTTTTCATTGGTGGTGCAGTAGGGACATGACCGGAGCCCAGCAGTGTAATCGCTGGGCTCCGATCAGTTACCATGGCAACCAGGATGCGTTTTTTTCCCCCCATAAATAAATAATTTGAAAAAATGGCGTGGGGTCCCCCCTCTTTTTTTCATTCTCCAGCCAGATACAACCAGCAGCGGCAGCCTTGCACTACCAGGGTGGAAGGGACATGGTTATTGGCCCTTCCCAGCCTAATGGTACCAGCCTGCAGCCGCCCCAGAACCGGACCCTCAATTTAGAAGGTCCGGTCCTGCGGGTACCCGACTCTTCCCGACACCCCTGGTGGCGGTGGGTGCCGGGGTAATAGATGTTGGGGTTAGTGCTGGCCATACCGGCAAGCACTCAGCCCAGTATTAGTAATCAGGGCAGTCTGTAGATAGCCGTGATTACTAAAACTGCAATGTTGTAAAAAAAACACACACACACTTATAAAATATTTCATTGAAATAAACACTCCCCCAGACCCCTGTTTGACCATTTTATTTAAAAAATAAAAAAGCTGGTCCCACGTAATCCACCGAATCCGACGTAGTCCTCTGGATTCACGATCCTGAAAAATAGAATACAAATAAACAAACACAGACCACTTACCTCCGGCTTTTTCTCATCAGCAGCAGCGGAGCTTCTTCCTTCTTCAGCCTCTCCTCAGGCTTGTGATGCTGCTCCTCAACCTTCTGGGGCTGAACAGGGGCCGCAAAAAGACGCAAAACGCAAATAAATTAAAAAAAAAAAAGTACACATGTTGAGTATCACCATGTCCATATCAACGTGCTCTACAAAAATCTCACATGACCTGACCCCTCCACTAAAAGCAGTAAAAAAAAAAATTAAAACAGTGTCAAAAAAGCCATTTTTTGTCACCTTACATCACAAAAAGTGTAATACAAAGCGATCAAAAAGGCGTATGCCACCCCAAAATAGTACCAATCTAACCGTCACCTCATCCTGCAAAAAAGTAGCCCCTACCTGAGACAATCGCCCAAAAAATAAAAAAACTACAGCTCTCAGACTATGGAGACACTAAAAAAATCTTTTTTTTTGTTTCAAACAGGATATTATTGTGTAAAACGCAAATAAATTTAAAAAAGTACACATGTTGGGTATCGCCATGTCTGTATCAACCTGCTCTACAAAAATCTCACGTGACCTGACCCCTCAGCTGAAAGCAGTAAAAAAATAAAATAAAAACTGTGTCAAAAAAAGCCATTTTTTGCCACCTTACATTACAAAAAGTGTAATACAAAGCGATCAAAAAGGTGTATGCCACCCCAAAATAGTACCAATCTAACTGTCACCTCATCCTGCAAAAAAGTAGCCCCTACCTGAGACAATTGCCCAAAAAATATAAAAAAAACTACAGCTCTCAGACTATGGAGACACTAAAAAATCATTTTTTTTGTTTCAAACAGGATATTATTGTGTAAAGGTGAGTAGCAAGTACTGAATACAGTATGTATAGAGGCTGCAGTAACCCCCCAACCCCCACCCCCCACCCCATGCTCCATCTATTGTTCGTTTACAAAGGGACTAAAAAACACTTTGTTTACTGTAGCTGGGGTGTAGCAGCACTGTGTAACCCGAAACCAGCAGAACAAAGGCTCTTTGTTCTGCCCGTTTCATGTTACACAGTTTGTAAAAGAATATTTACACAGCGTACAGCACTGTACAGAAACCTCTTTAGACCACTGTCACACTATCGTTTAAATAATCCGGTATTGAGCTGCGAAAAGCCTCAGCAACATTTCCAGGGCCAGCAATTTTAAAAGTTGCTTGTTTAGTGCTATGGCCTGTGGGTGGGTGGCAGGGTATTTGCGTATACGTTCAAATGCTTGGGGTAAGGACATTTGAACGCTGTGCTGGGACACTGTAGTGGACGTACTCACTGATGGTGTCTGCGAAGGTCCAGGTGCAGGGCGGGAGGCATCTGGGCCTGCGTCTTGGACAGCACGTAACAGAGGGGAAGAGGAGGCAGTGGTGTGACCTGCAGGCACAAATCGTGGACCCAGGTGTTCAGCCCACCTATTAGGGTGCTTCGGATCATGCTGGTGGTGGTCAGGTTGCTGGTGTTTACGCCCCTGCTCATCTTGGTACCGCACAGGTTACAAATTAATAACCGTTTATCGTCAGCACTTTCCTCAAAAAAACGCCAGACTGTGGAACACCTAACCCTTGGCAAGGTAGATTGCCTCAAGGAGCTGCTCCGAGGAACAGTTGCGGCCTGGTTAGCGTGGCCTGCCTTCTCCCTTTTGCACCCCATAGCCTCTTGCAGCATGTTGCGGTTTGCTCTCCGGTCTGAAGACTGAACGGAATGCTTTCAGGAGCATTCAGTTGTCTTCAGTTTAGTTTTGTCCCCATTGACAATGAAACGTTTTAATCCGGTATTGAGCCCCTATGACAGAGCTCAATACCGGAATATTAAAGCGCTAGTGTGAAAGTGACTTAAAGAGGTTTCTGTACAGTGCTGTAGGCGCCATAAATATTCTATTACAAACTGTGTAACATGAAACGAGCAGAACAAAGAGCCTTTGTTCTGCTGGTTTCGGGTTACACAGTGCTGCTACACCCCAGCTACAGTAAACGTAAGTGTAAACGTAAGTGTTTTTTAGTCCCTTTGTAAAAGAACAATAGATGGAGCATGTGGGGGGGGGGTTACTGCAGCCTCTATACATACTGTATTCAGTACTTGCTGCTTACCTTTACACAATAATATCCTGTTTGAAACAAAAAAAATGATTTTTTAGTGTCTCCATAGTGAGAGCTGTAGTTTTTTTTTTTTTTTTTGGGCGATTGTCTCAGGTAGGGGCTACTTTTTTGCAGGATGAGGTGACTGTTAGATTGGTACTATTTTGGGGTGGCATACGCCTTTTTGATCGCTTTGTATTACACTTTTTGTGATGTAAGGTGGCAAAAAATGGTTTTTGACACCGTTTTTATTTTATTTTTTTGCTGCTTTCAGCTGAGGGGTCAGGTCATGTGAGATTTTTGTAGAGCAGGTTCATACGGACGTGGCGATACCCAACATGTGTACTTTTTTTTTATTTATTTGCGTCTTTTTGCGGCCCCTGTTCAGCCCCAGAAGGTTGAGGAGCACCATCACAAGCGTGAGGAGAGGCTGAAGAAGGAAGAGGCTCCGCTGCTGCTGATGAGAAGTAGCCGGAGGAGGAGGTAAATGGTCTGTTTGTTTGTTTGTTTGTTTGTTTGTTTTCTATTTTTCAGGATTGTAAATGCAGAGGACTACGTCGGATTCGGTGGATTACGTGGGACCAGCTTTTTTATTTTTTAAATAAAATGGTCAAACAGGGTCTGGGGGAGTGTTTATTTCAATACAATATTTTATAAGTGTGTGTGTGTGTGTTTTTTTTACAACATTGCAGTTTTAGTAATCACGCCTATCTACAGACGGCCCTGATTACTAATACTGGGCGTAGTGCTTGCCGGTATGGCCGGCACTAACCACAACATCTATTACCCCGGCACCCACCGCCACCAGGGGTGTCGGGAAGAGCCCGGTACCCGCAGGACCGGACCTTCTAAATTGAGGGTCCGGTTCTGTGGCAGGCTGGTACCATTAGGCTGAGAAGGGCCAATAACCGTGTCCCTTCCCACCCTGATAGTGCCAGGCTGCTGCTGCTGGTTGTATCTGGCTGGAGAATGAAAAAAGGGGGGACCCCACGCCGTTTTTTAAAAATTATTTATTTATGGGGAAAAAAGCGTCCTGGTTGCCATGGTAACTGATCGGAGCTCAGCGATTACACTGGCTCCGATCATGTCCCCACTGCACCACCAATGAAAAGGGGGGGGGGGGGCGCCTGTGGCCACTGCCACCAATGTTTATTATACTGGGGGGGGAGGGCGCACTGCACCACCAATGTTTTAATACTGAGGGGGAGGGGAGGGCGCACTGCGCCACCAATGTTTTAATATTGAGGAGGGGGGGTATTAAAACACCAGCGCAGCCCCGATTTCCTCAAGGAGATCGGAGCTGCGCTGAACTCTGCCATTGAAACTGTAGTTCCATGTGCCATCTGGTGGTGGTTACATGTAACTACACTTTTATTTCTTGTATTGTGCTTCGTTAGCAACGAATCGTGAATCCAGTGAGCGCATTCTCTACTACATCTGTATAAACAGCGTATTTTGCAACCACAAGGTTTAAATATTGGTTTTGAATTTTGACGTTTCCTAATTTGAGGGTTGTTAATATGAGAGCGAGATAGCATGAGTGGCACTGTCTCTGTGGTTGTTGATTAAAAGTATGAATGTAGGAAGTGTGTAGATACGATTGGTTTAGTGAGAATACCGGATCAGAGCACGTGTATGTATGAATGAAGATAAAGCGCAGTTTCTGATTTTTTTAATTAATGTATGCATAAAGGTTGTTTTAGCCCGTTATTTGATTTAGTGGATTAGCTTCAGTTCCCACTTGGCTTTTGATAACATTACTTTATCATAGTCAGTGATGAGAATAATTGATGTAATATAGTGGATTAACCTCAGTTCACATTTGTCTTCGATTAATATTACTTTATCACAATCAGTGATATAGTGTGCAGTTTTTTATTGCCATCTTGGAATTTTTGAGTATGTGTGATCAGGGTTCTAAATGTGTGAATGAGAATGATTGATTTAGCAGGGTTGTTTTAGTGGATTAGTCTCAGTTCACATTTGGTTTTGGACACTAACTTATAGTCAGTGTAGTTTTTGATTAGCTTCAGTTCACATTTGTTTTGAAATAACATTACTTCACCACAGTTTTATACAAGTTTTTAGACTCTGGTAACTATCCATATAACCACTGAGAAAGGGGCTGAGAGAGCCCCAAAATGCATCTGCACAAGATCCCAGTCACACCAGGAACTTCCTTTGCGCTATAAAGAAATATTTAATCCACCCTGTAAACAGAACTTCTATTTCTATTCTATCGAGCTATGACATAGCAATCCACCACCGGAAGGTGATAAAAAGTGTTATTACACTGGCACTGCGCCACCAATATTTTAATAGTGAGGGGGGCCGGGGTGGTCAAGGTGCACTGTCCGATCCCCACTGCCACCAGTGTTTCTTGTACAGGGGGGTTGGGGGTGAGGGCGCACTGCGCCGCCAATGTTTTAATACTGGGGGGGGGGTTGGGCGGAGGGTGCACTGCGCCACCAATGTTTATTATACTGGGGGGGTTGGGGGGAGGTCACACTGCGCCACCAATGTTTTAATACTGGGGGGGGGGAGGGCGCACTGCGCCAGCAATGTTTTAATATTGAGGAGGCGGGGTATTAAAACACAAGCACAGCCCCGATTTCCTCAAGTAGATCGGAGCTGCGCTGAACTCTGCCATTGAAACTGTAGTTCCATGCGCCATCTGGTGGTGGTTACATGTAACTACACCTTCATTTTATGAATGAAGCGGTATCGCTCTGCGTTCACGCGATTCTGCTGTGAGCGCAAGAGTTGCTACATCTGTATATTTTCTTTTCTTTCCGTAAATGTCCCCTCTCCAATGAGTTTTCACTATTTCTACCACATCTGGTAATTTAATACTTGTTCCTACAGGCAAAAAAATGAAAACATTAAACTCCACATAACTAACAGCTACCATAAAAAATGGTAATAAATAGAGATGAGCAAGCAGTGCTCGTTACGAGCACTGTAGCGCTCGGCTCCCGTGTGAAATGCCCGCAGGCATTGCGGATCCGTCCTCAGCTGCATGTAAGTCAATGAGGACGGATCGTTTGGAATGACACTCATACCAAACGGTTCCGTCCTCCTCACCCGACTGAAAGTCAGTGGGGACGGAACCGTTTGGTATGAGTGTCATACCAAACGATCCGTCCTCATTGACTTACATGCAGCTGAGGACGGATCCGCAATGCCTGCGGGCATTTGTTCGCACGGGAGACGAGCGATACAGTGCTTGTAACGAGCACGTTCGCTCATCTCTAAATACTAAATCTGAGGGGTCAACTGTAGCATCTGAATTTTACAAAGAGCTTAATAAAGTCTGGATGAAGGAGATAACATATTCAAAACTACAATATGAATGGTAGGTGGCCAAAGAGCAAAACAAATCCTCCCCCGTTCCCAAATTATTTAAATATGTACATAAATTCTAGAGGAGGTAGGTCCCTAAAATAAAGGTAACAGGGAGAAGGTCACTAAGGATCAGAAAAACGCAGAGCTACTAAGTGTTGTTGTTTTTTTAGCTCTGTAGGTATGTACAAAAGAAAGAAGCTGATGTTGGTGCTTTTAATACATCCTGTAATATACTCAATTAGCTAGCTGTAGATATAGTCCAAGCTAAATAAGTTAAATAAGGTAAATTTAAAGAAGGCTCTGGGGCCAGATGGATTATACCCAAGAGTTCTTAAAGAACTCAGTTCAGTCATTGCTGTGCCCCTGGTTATAATTGTTTTGAGATTCTCAAACAATCTGACAGGTATAAACTATGTTACAGTAATAGTGCTCCCCAAAGTCCCACCAATAGTAATAATTCTCCAGAGTGCACTTAGTAGTAAGGGTCCCTACAGTGCCCCCAACAGTACTAATATCCCCACTGTGCCCCAGAAGTAATGGCCCCATAGTGTTCATGATAGTAATCATGTTCCTCATAGTCATATTCAGCAGTAATGAAGCTTACCATACTGCCCCAAGTAGAAAAGTGCTTCTTAAGAAAGCCGTATTACCAGTATAGGTGGTGGATTTGTAGACCCAGAGTATAATCCAGAAAAGTATTCCACTGAAGTAAGATGGAATGGTAGAGGTGAGTATTTGAAGAGTATTCTATTATTATTTTTTTTACATACCCCTTATAATGTGAGCCAGTACAAAAATGCCCCTTAAATGTGTGCCAGTATAAAAAATGGCCTCCTTCTGTGGCCCAGTACAAAAATTACATCCTCATAGTGCCCCCATAATGTGTGCCTAGAGGCATTCCGTTATCCATTCCGTCATAATAGAAGTCTATGGCCAGCATAACGGATCCATCCGGTTTCCATTATACAGGAGAGTCCTCTCCTAGTCCTCTTCTATTATGACAGAATTTTTTTTATTTTTTTATGCATTTTTTTTATTCTAAGGAAAGGAGAGTGATTCAAATTTTTATATTTTTTAAATTTTTTTAAAACTTTTTTTACTGTTTTGTTTTTGTAGCCAGTGTAGGAGGCTACCACATTCATACATTTTTTAAAATTCAATATTACCACGCTCCATACAGGACCATGGTAATGTGTGAATTGCTGATTTTTTTATATTGGCCTGCCACCCATGGTGCCTGCTGGATGGGCTGGCAGCGATAGGGTTAATATTGATGACTTATCCTCTGGATAGGTCATCAATATCAGATCATCGGTGGTCCGACACCCAGCACCCCTGCCGATCAGCTGTATGAGGAGACTGTGCGCACAGTGTGCACATGCCGTATCCCATCTCTCTTCCTGCTGGTGTTGCTATGTCTGTAGCAAAGCAACAGCAGAGACTGAAGACACACTGTGCACGCCGGCCCCTCATACAGCTGATCGGCAGGGTGTAGGAACCCCGACGATTTGATATTGATAACCTATCCTGAGAATAGGTCATCATTATTAAAAGTCCAGAGAACCATTTTAACTACATTCCTTTTATCTCAATTCCAGACATTTAATTCTGGTATAAATTTCATTTGTCAGGTCAGTTAGAACCCCTGCCATGTGTCAAGAATTGAAATGTTAGAATAAGGCTACATTCACACGGCCATTGTTTTCCTGGCCTCCGAGCCGGGACCAATTCATTTCTATGGGGCTACAAAACATGTGGACAGCACACCGTGTGCTGTCCGCATCCGTTGCTCCATACCGCAGCCCCGCCCAAAAAAAAAATAGAAAATGTCCTGTTGTTGTCCGCAATTGCGGACAAGAATAGGCATTTCTATTATAGCTGCTGCATGTGCAGTCCATTATCGGTATCAAAACACAATGGTTGTATGAATGTAGCCTTGTACTAGAGACAATGGGGGGATTTATCATGAGGGGAGTATTTGGAGTCAGTTTTGCTTGCATCTGTGTTGCTGTACTTTATGCCACATTTATAAAATGTTGCATGTTTTGATAAATTTGTCTTATACTTTAACCTAACACCTATAAAAGCTACTCCAGATTTCCTACGCCTGCCTCCTACTGGAGTGAGATTGCGACTTTTGTGAAACTGATTAACATAGAAAACCATACAAACTTTACCACCTACATTTCAAAACTGGAATGGGTGGTGTAAAAATGCAATAAGTCGCTAAATGTTTGCACAAGTGAGGACAAAAGCCCTATTTTGCAACTTTCTGAATACAGAATTTACAAGTGAAGGCATAATAAATCAAGGCCAATGATTTATATCAGCACTTTCATTCCTTTCATCACATTCCCAATGACTTTATAAGTCTAAATACACCAGGTTTACTGTGCCCTTAAGTCGCTTGGAAAATTCTAGAAAACAATAGCCCTGATTTATCATACCTTCACTCCAGAATTCTTGCATCAAAAAGTCACAAAATAGGGCTTTTGCGACTTTTTTGCACTCACTTGCACAAAAAATTGCGACTTTTACATGCACTTGTACCAAATTTAGAGACTTTTAGCATTTTTACACCACTTCAGTTTTGTAATATGGGTGGAAAAGTGGGTGTGGTTAGCTATGTGAATGATTTTCACTCCAGATTTTTTTCAAAAATTCGCAATCTCACTCCAGGAGGAGGGTGGAGTAGGAAAACTGGCGAAGCATCTCTAGACAAAAGTGTTAGGATTAGGCCCCTTTTACACAACCATATGCCGTCCAAGACATACACTCCGTGAGCGGGCCATATGTCCCGGAGCGGCATCGATCGTGCGCATGGGAGCGCACAGCATCATTGATTACAATGATGCTGTGCACGCCAGGCCGCCCGCGGGACTATTTTCTCGCACTCATATGATTTTATGAGTGCGGGATAATAGCTCCGCCGGTGTCCCGTGCGCACGATCTATGCCGCTCTAGGACATATGGCCCGCTCACGGACCGTATGTCTCGGACGGCATACAGTCGTGTGAAAGGAGCCTTAAGGACAAGCCAAATTTATCAATCAACATGTGACGTGATAAATGTGGCATAAAGTACTCCAACACAGACTCAAGGAAAACTGACTTCAAATATTCACTTCATGATAAATTTCCCCCAATGTGTTTAATAGGCTAATTGCCATCTTTTAAGTTACTTTGAAGTGTACCCGTGGCAGTATTTCAAAAGTCATCTGTCAGAAGGATTATCCCTATTAAACCAGGCAGAATTCCTGGTGGGGTCAATCCTCCTGAGTAAGATGACGCTATTACTGAGTAATACTCATTTTTATATAAACAAGCTTATTGAAACAGTGAGCCCTGCCCCTGCTCCTCTCTGCACCTTTTACATTGATTGCCATAATCTTGTGCCTACACCATTGCTTGTAGGATCAGCGCATGTGCAGAGAATCTCCTTCAGCTGCCTACTGTGCATGTGCCTATGATGTCTGGAGCTGCAGAAAGGATTATGACATATGTAAAGAAAAGCTGCATCAGTTCACATAGTCCTCCTTGGAGTGAAAAAAAGGCAACGGATTTTTAATTTTCTATGTGTCCTAAATAAAATTGTTGGGTTTTATTTCTGAGTGCAGGTTCCATCCACTTTTGCTCATGAAGTATGTATATCCTACAGTGATGGCTAATCTCCGGCACTCCAGCTGTGGTGAAACTACGACTCCCAGCATGCTCCATTAATTTCTATGGAGTTCTGAGAACAGCCAAGCAAGGGGGCATCTTAAAAGTTGAAGTTTTACCACAGCTGGAGTGCCGGAGGTTAGCCATCGCAGTCCTTCATCATGATACTCCATGCAGCTCTGGACGTCATTGGCGCATATGCAGTACACACCTGCGCTGCTTTGAGGCCCACTTGCTTCTTAGCTTGATATCATAGAAAAAGGGAAAGAAATCTGCTACAACTCCGGTACTTTATCCATTTTTTCAAATGGCAGTATGCAAATTTAAACACCATAGAACCATGCAGCCATCATACCATTTGGGAAGGAGATGCGTTCTGTGTCCTAGAGATGCATGTCTTTGGTGCAAGGAATACAAATCAATCCAAGAACAGCAAACAAGTTTGTGAAGATGCTGTAGGAAACAGGCAAAATGTATGTATATCAACAATCAAACATGTCTTATATCAAAATGACCTGAAAGGCTAGTCAGCAAAGAAGCCGCTGCTCTAAAAGCTGATATCTAAAGATATCAGCCAGGAAGCTTGGTCCCAAATCAGCCTTTCAAATGGTCAATGACCGCAAGCATGTTTTCACAGTTGTGGAGAAATGTCACCACAAAATTTAGTGCTATCTGAAAGCAGCATGTTATAGAGCAGGAGGAGCTGAGTAGATTGATGTATAGTTTTGTGGGAAAAGATTCAGTAAAACCTGTAAAGGTTTTAGACTGCTCGATTTTCTAGCAGATTATCGGGAACAACCATTCCTGCAAACGGTTATTCCTGACAATCTGACCATCTAAATGTGCTGCCGATCAACCGATGAACAAGCAAAATGCTCATTTATCAGGCAATCCTGTCGTTTGTGCAGATACATCAATTATCTTTTCTGGGCAGCAGAACGTGCTGCCTAAACAGCGATATGCTGCCCAGAAACATTAGTAATAGCGATCCCTTGTCCTCATACTGTGAAGGAGATCGCTGCATGTAAATGAACGAGCAGCCAAGGTTTAAACCCGCCTTAATTTATACATTTATCTCAGTACAGGGGGAAGGGTTATCAGTGATTGATAGCATTGTGTGTTTAAGTGGGCATAGGAGATAGCGGTCAGTGACTGATAACCCCTCCCTCCAGTAACAATACTTTTTCACAGGGCTGCAAATAAAGCACAGACATACCTGTAAATGTATAAATTACCGGTTTTACTGAATCTTTTCCCACAAAAATACATATCATTCTGCTCAGCTTCTCCTGCTCTATAACATGCTGCTTTCAGATTGTATTGCATTTTGTGGTGACACGTCCTCTTCAAGGCAGTAGAAAATTAAAGGGCTTTTGTCATCTCAGCAAATGGTATGTATTGTGTAGAAGAAGTTAATACAAGCCACTTACTAATTGTCATCACTATTGCCTAATTTGCTGTCTGGATTCATTTTTCCATCACATTATACACTGTTCATTTCCATGGTTACGACCACCCTGCAATCCATGAGCGGTGGTTGTGCTTGCACATAGTAGGAAAAGCGTTGGCCTCTCTGGTGGCCAGGACTGTGGGAGCTCACATAGGCTAGTGCTTTTTCCTATAGCATGCAAGCACGACCACAACTACTAGATTGCGGGTTGGTCGTAACCCCTGGATATCGGTAGTGTATAATGTGATGGAATGGGCCAAAATTTCAACAACTTATTATAAGAAGCTTGTGGAAGGCTACCCAAAACATTTGACCTAAGTTAGACAACTTAAGGACTCGTTTACATGACAGAATCTACCAAATTATGTCACAGACACCATGCCAAAATACTGGCAGTGGCTGCTTGGTGTCTGCCTTTTATTGGTTTCAATGGGTTTACAGCCATGACTGCTCCAAGAAGGGATATGCCCCTTTTTGGTGCAGCATGCATACAGATACTGCTTGTAGCCATCACAAAATGGCCAGGGACAAAAAGGCGCTCATAGGATGAGTACGTCAGGGTGCAGTTTCTCACAGTGAGGGTATATTGTCTGCTCACCTGTTACGATTGTGCAAAGATGGCCACAACTCCAATATAGGCATGTAGTGAGATAGGAAGGTTAAGGCAGCCGCTGCTATCTGGGACAGAGGTGTGAGCCAGTGGAGTGTACGAGGTGCAAAAAGAGAGGCAGTAGGACTTCTTTCATCTCACTTTTGTTTGATAGCTGGCAGGGGCAAAACACAACCAAATTGCTGGTAAACTGTATATTTGTTTATTTTAAAAAAGCGAATGCATTTCGGGGTACTCGGGGACCCCTTTATCAAGTCTAAAAACAATAATATATGGAAACCAAATATAAGCAAAAAAGGGGGGACAATATGAGCATAATTATGTGCTAGCTCAAATGGAAGAAATCAGTGGAGGGATAATCATTGAACTAAAATTCTTTGTTGTCTTTCTTCAAAGTAACAGGTAAGTTGGAAGTATGGAAGTAGGGGACTAAAAGGGGCGAAAAATAATGTGGTGACATATCTGTGTGTATGGTGACAGTAGGTGTGTGATTAAATGTGTTTCAGCTAGATGATAAATAACTGAATAAAAAAATAATGATGAATAAATATTTACAACATAATGGTGAATGATGGATAAAAAGTTAATCGAATAAATGGTAATTAATACACAGTAATAAAAATAAAGTCAAGTTCAGCAAGATACAGGCGGACCCGCAATAATACGGTCGTGTGAATGGGGCTAAGGCTGAGTTGACACTTCAGTTATCTGATCAATTATTTTAGTTATTGTGAGCCAAAACCAGCAGTGAAGCTTACTCAGAGATTAGGTATATTGGACAGATCAGCACCCGTTCTATGCACCTGGTTTTGGCTCACAATAACTGATGGAAATAACTGATCAAGTAACTGAAGTGTGAACTCAACCTAACTGAAGCATAGTGAGGTATGTGGACAATTGTAAGACTGAATATATTATTGTATAGTATTATATAACACAGTATATATTGAGTAAATCATAAAGAATTGTAAAAACAGTAATTCATGGTATGGAGAATTATTCAGATTGGCCAAAAATTTATATGTACAAGTGACTGTTGGTATACAAGAAATAATAAGCAATAGCATATAGCAAGATTCATGGTACAGTGGTTGATATCATTGACCACCAGGTGGTGCGAGTATTTATTTGATATTTAGTAAACAGGACACTGTGGGAGGAAGATCACTGAAATTGATGTGGGGTGTACCAGAGTACCAGTGGTAGAAGTGTGGAAGTAAAAGGAAGAGAGTTTCAGTATAGTGGATGTAGACATACTGAAGTCTCTGCCTGTGACAATTGTGTGCATAGTTTTGTTGAGGGGCGAGCACATAGGGAAGCACTAAGGAGGAAAGAACTTGCAGTACCTGAACAGGAGGTGTTTTCTTCAGAGCGTATGCAACTGGGGGAGCATGATGGAGCTGGACACGCTCAGGCCATGTGTAGCGTCTGGATTGGTGAGCACTCACAATGAGCACCTATTGTAAGGCAAAAGAGGGGATTGTTGGGAAGGCATGGATGGATGTACTTGTAGGAAAACAGGCTGAACTGGATGGACAGATGTCTTTTTTCGGCCTTACAAACTATGTTACTATGTTACTATGATGTGACAGGATCCTGGATGACAGCGCTGATAAGATACTAAGGAGGGGGAAAGAAAATGAATGGGGAATGTAATAATGATATAAAGAAGATTAAGGGGGAAGGGTAACTACATGGGGGGGGAGGGTAACTACATTATAGGAGGGGAAGATAGTGCAGATAGAGACCTGGGGCAAAGTAATGGAACTGGGGGAGGAATGGAAGGAGGAACTAGAACAGTTCAGAAGGAAAGGTGTAGGGGAAAAAATATACATAAACCTCTTAACTGTATGTACACTAATGCCAGAAGCCTGACTAATAAAACTGGTGAACTGGAATTAGTGATGTGTGAATAGGACTATGACATAGTGGGAGTAACTGAGACATGGCTGGATGATACCTATGACTGGGCAGTCAACGTACAGGGTTACAGTCTGTTTAGAAAGGATCGCCAAAACCGTAGAGGGGGAGGGGTCTGCCTTTATGTAAAGTCCTGTCTAAAGCCCACACTCCGGGAAGATATAAGTGAGGGACATGAAGATGTGGAGTCACTGTGGGTAGAAATAAATGGAGCCAAAAAAATAATAAAATACTAATAGGAGTTTATTATAAACCACCCAATATACCAGAGTCCACAGAAAATCTACTTCTAAACGAAATAGACGCGGCAAATCATAATGAGGTCGTTATTATGGGGGACTTCAACTACTCAGATATAGACTGGAAAACTGAAACCTGTATATCTCATAAAGGAAACAGGTTCTTGGCAATAACCAAAGACAATTACCTTTCCCAACTGGTTAAGGACCCGACTAGAGGGACGGCCATACTGGACTTAGTATTAACCAATAGACCTGACAGAACAACAGATGTGCAGGTTGAGGGACACCTGGGAAATAGTGACCATAAAATAATAACCTTCCAATTGTCATTCAAAAGAGCGTTTCTTCAGGGAGAAACAAAAATACCAAACTTCAAAAAAGCTAAATTTAGCCCATAGGCCTAACTAACTGGGACAAAGTCCTCAAAAATAAAAATACAGCCACAAAATGGGATATTTTTAAAAGCATCCTAATATCTAATTGTGAGAGGTACATAACTTATGGGAATAAAAGGTTAAGCAACAAGAAAAAACCAATGTGGATAAATAGAACTGTAAAGAAAGCAATAATTGACAAAAAGGAAGCATTTAAATCACTAAAACAGGAGGGTGGCGAGGAAGCATTGAAAAACTATAAGGAAAAAAAATAGAATATGTTAAAAGACAAATAAAAGCAGCCAAACTAGAGACCGAGAGATTAATCGCCAAAGAGAGTAAAACTAACCCTAAATGTTCTTTAATTATATAAATGGTAAAAATTATAAACCTGAAGGCGTCGGCCCCTTACAGAGTAATGAGGGGGGAGTTGCAGAGAGCGATGAGGAGAAAGCAAAGCTACTAAATAACTTTTTCTCCACTGTATTCACTAAGGAAAATAAACTGTCAGATGAAATGCAGAATATAAAAGTAAATTCCCCTTTAAAAGTGCCCTGTCCGACCCAGGAAGAAATACAGCTATGTCTTAAAAAGATTAAAATAGACAAATCGCCAGGACCGGATGGCATACACCCCCGTATCCTAAGAGATTTAAGTAATGTCATCGCCAGACCCTTATTTCTAATATTTAAGGACTATACTGACAGGGAGTGTTCCACAGGATTGGCGCATAGCAAATGTGGTGCCAATATTCAAAAAGGGTCCAAAAACAGAGCCCGGGAACTATAGGCCGGTAAGTTTAACATCTGTCGTGGGTAAACTGTTTGAAGGTTTTGTAGGAGATGCTATCTTGGAGTACCTCAATGAAAATAAGCAAATAACTCCATATCAACATGGCTTCATGAGGGATCAGTCATGTCAAACCAGTTTAATCAGTTTCTATGAGGAGGTAAGTTCTAGACTGGACCGCGGCGAATCAATGGATGTCGTATATCTGGACTTCTCCAAAGCATTTGACACAGTACCACATAAAAGGTTAGTATATAAAATGAGATTACTTGGCCTGGGAGAAAATGTCTGTATGTGGGTAAGTAACTGGCTCAGTGATAGAAAACAGAGGGTGGTTATTAACGGTACATACTCAGATTGAGTCACTGTCAATAGTGGGGTACCACAGGGGTCAGTATTGGGCCCTACTCTCTTCAATATATTTATTAATGATCTTGTAGAAGGCTTGCACAGTAAAATATCAATTTTTGCAGATGACTAAACTGTGTAAAGTAATTAACACAGAAGAGGACCGTCCACTGCTACAGATGGATCTGGATAGACTCGAGGCTTGGGCAGAGAAGTGGCAGATGAGGTTTAACACTGACAATTGTAAGGTTATGCACATGGGAAGGAATAATGCAAGTCACCAGTACATACTGAATGGTCAAAAATTGGGTAACTCTGACATGGAAAAGGACTTAGGAATTTTAGTGAACAGCAAACTAAGCTGTAAAAAACAGTGTCAGACAGCTGCTGCCAAGGCCAATAAGATAGTGGGTTGCATCAAAAGAGGCATAGATGCCCGTGATGAGAACATAGTCCTGCCACTTTACAAATCACTAGTCAGACCACACATGGAGTACTGTGTACAGTTCTGGGCTCCTGTGAACAAGGCAGACATACTGTAGCAGAGCTGGAGAGGGTTCAGAGGAGGGCAACTAAAGTAATAACTGGAATGGGTGGACTACAGTACCCAGAAAGATTATCAAAATTAGGGTTATTCACTTTAGAAAAAAAGACGACTGAGGGGAGATCTAATAACTATGTATAAATATATCAGGGGTCAGTACAGAGATCTCTCCCATGATCTATTTATCCCCAGGACTGTAACTGTGACGAAGGGACATCCTCTGCGCCTGGAGGAAAGAAGGTTTGTACACAAACATAGAAGAGGATTCTTTACGGTAAGAGCAGTGAGACTATGGAACTCTCTGCCTGAGGAGGTGGTGATGATAAGTTCACTAAAAGAGGGGCCTGAATGTATTTCTGGAGGGTAATAAAATTACAGGTTACAGTTACTAGAGATGGGTCGTTGATCCAGGGAGTTATTCTGATTGCCTGATTGGTGTCGGTAAGGAATTTTTTTCCCCTAAAGTGGGGAAAATTGGCTTCTACCTCACAGGGTTTTTTTTGCCTTCCTCTGGATCAACAGACCGAACTAAATGGACAGATGTCTTTTTTTCGGCTTTATAAACTATGTTACTATGTAATGAGAAAAAGAGAAATGCAAAGATGAATCAAACTACTGATAACTGTTGGGTAATGATGTAGAGGAGTAGATGTAAAAAAGATGATGATGGGTAGAGGAATGCAGAGAGCAAACTGCTGGTAACTGGTGGGTAAAAGAGGATAATGATGGGAGATAGGGGTATATAGGAATGGAATAATTTGCTATAAAATGATAGGTGACAGCTGTTTGCAGGGAAATGACAGCAGATTAGCCAGAGGCAGTAAGGATTAGGGCTGGAATGGGCAGAGTAGGCAGTGAGCAGTATAGGGGACATTGGAAAATAGTGGGGTGACTAGGAGATATTGAGATATTGAAGGAGGGAAATGAGGAACTTGATCCAAGGAAATTATGTTTAATTCGGCTGGGATGGGTGGAGCAAAGGGTAAGGGGTCCAAAATGTTGTGAATGATTGTTGCTTCTATGTCCATGGCACTTGATGTAGTGGTGTATATATATATATATATATATATATATATATATATATATATATATATATATGTGTGTATATATATATATATATACATACAGTGCCTTGCGAAAGTATTCGGCCCCCTGGAACTTTTCAACCTTTTGCCACATTTCAGGCTTCAAACAAAAAGATATAACATTTTAAATTTTTGGTGAAGAATCAACAAGTGACTCACAATTGTGAAGTGGAACGAAATTTATTGGATCATTTAAACTTTTTTTGTAATAATAAAACTGAAAAGTGGGGCGTGCAAAATTATTCGGCCCCCTTGCATTAATACTGTGTTGCGCCACCTTTTGCTGCGATTACAGCTGCAAGTCGCTTGGGGTATGTACATCTAGAGACTGAAATTCTTGCCCATTCTTCCTTGCAAAACAGCTCGAGCTCTTTGAGGTTGGATGGAGAGCGTTTGTGAACAGCAGTTTTCAGCTCTTTCCACATATTCTCAATTGGATTCAGGTCTGGACTTTGACTTGGCCACTCTAAGACCTGGATACATTTATTTTTGAACCATTCCATTGTAGATTTTGCTTTATGTTTGGGATCATTGTCTTGTTGGAAGATAAATCTCTGTCCTAGTCTCAGGTCTTTTGCAGACTCCAACAGGTTTTCATCCAGAATGGTCCTGTATTTGGCTTCATCCATCTTCCCATCAATTTTAACCATCTTCCCTGTCCCTGCTGATGAAAAGCAGGCCCAAACCATGATACTGCCACCACTATGTTTGACAGTGAGGATGGTGTGTTTAGGGTGATAAGCCGTGTTGCTTTTACGCAAAACATATCGTTTTACATTGTTTCCAAAAAGTTGGATTTTCGTTTCATCTGACCACCTTCTTCCATATGTTTTGTGTGTCTCTCAGGTGGCTTGTGGCAAACTGTAAACGAGACTTTTTATGGATATCTTTGAGAAATGGCTTTCTTCTTGCCACTCTTCCATAAAGGCCAGATTTGTGAAGTGTTCGACTGATTGTTGTCCTATGGACAGATTCACCCACCTCAGCTGTAGATCTCTACAGTTCATCCAGAGTGATCATGGGCCTCTTGGCTGCGTCTGTGATCAGTCTTCTCCTTGTTTGAGATGAAAGTTTAGAGGGACGGCCGGGTCTTGGTAGATTTGCAGTGGTCTGATACTCCTTCCATTTCAATATGATCGCTTGCACAGTGCTCCTTGGGATGTTTAAAGCTTGGGAAATCTTTTGGTATCCAAATCCGGCTTTAAACTTCTCCACAACAGTATCATGGACCTGCCTGGTGTGTTCCTTGATCTTCATGATGCGCTCTGTGCTTTAACAGAACCTACAATACTACAAGAAAGTCTCAACACCACTTATAGCTAAAGCGATAACATGATCTTTATTATAAACAATTCACACAAATACACATAAAAATATTAAAAAATATTCAACAGCGGGAATAGCATAAATAAAGCAGAAACACTGGTATTAAAAAGATTAGATCCATAACCTGGTATTGTGCCACATTGTTATAAAGTAGTAAAGTGCATAGTGCAAAAACATACAAGCAATGTGATATAACCACATGGATCCCGGCACTGACACAGTACAACAGATCCAGATGAACACAAGACCATAAAAATGGATAAACAGAGTAATGTCTACCAACCAGTGGGTCCGCGTCTTGTCACCCCCAGGGGTGGTAGTATTGTAGGTTCTGAGATTTGTCTCTCAACACACCTTTTTGGTGTTCTCTGTGCTTTAAAATAGAAGCCTGAGACTATCACAGAGCAGGTGCATTTATATGGAGACTTGATTACACACAGGTGGATTCTATTTATCGTCATCAGTCATTTAGGACAACATTGGATCATTCAGAGATCCTCAATGAACTTCTGGAGTGAGTTTTCTGAACTGAAAGTAAATGGGCCAAATAATTTTGCACGCCCCACTTTTCAGTTTTATTATTACAAAAAAAGTTTAAATGATCCAATAAATTTTGTTCCACTTCACAATTGTGACTCACTTGTTGTTGATTCTTCACCAAAAATGTAAAATGTTATATCTTTTTGTTTGAAGCCTGAAATGTGGCAAAAGGTTGAAAAGTTCCAGGGGGCCAAATACTTTTGCAAGGCACTGTATATGTATGTATGTGTATATATATATATATATATATATATATATATATATACACAGTGGGGGGGGGGAAGTATTTAGTCAGCCACCAATTGTGCACGTTCTCCCACTTAAAAAGATGAGAGAGGCCTGTAATTGACATCATAGGTAGACCTCAGCTATGAGAGACCAAATGAGAAAACAAATCCAGAAAATCATATTGTCTGATTTTTAAAGAATTTATTTGCAAATTATGGTGGAAAATAAGTATTTGGTCAATAACAAAAGTTCATCTCAATACTTTGTTATATATCCTTTGTTGGCAATGACAGAGGTCAAAAGTTTTCGCTAAGTCTTCACAAGGTTGGCACACACTGTTGCTAGTATGTTGGCCCATTCCTCCATGCAGGTCTCCTCTAGAGCAGTGATGTTTTGGGGCTGTCGCTGGGCAACACGGACTTTCTACTCCCTCCAAAGGTTTTCTATGGGGTTGAGATCTGGAGACTGGCTAGGCCACTCCAGGACCTTAAAATGCTTCTTACGAAGCCACTCCTTCATTGCCCTGTCGGTGTGCTTGGGATCATTGTCATACTGAAAGACCCAGCCACGTTTCATCTTCAATGCCCTTGCTGATGGAAGGAGGTTTGCACTCAAAATCTCACGATACATGGCCCCATTCATTCTTTCATGTACACGGATCAGTCGTCCTGGTCCCTTTGCAGAGAAACAGCCCCAAAGCATGATGTTGCCACCCCCATGCTTCACAGTAGGTATGGTATTCTTTGGATGCAACTCGGCATTCAATCTCCTCCAAACACGACGAGTTGTGTTTCTACCAAACAGTTCTACTTTGGTTTCATTTGACCATATGACATTCTCCCAATACTCTTCTGGAACATCCAAATGCTCTAGCAAACTTCAAACTTCATATGTAATGGCTTAAGCAGGGGGACACGTCTGGCACTGCAGGATCTTAGTCCCTGGCGGCGTCTTGTGTTACTGACGGTAGCCTTTGTTATATTGGTCCCAGCTTTCTGCAGGTCATTCACTAGGTCCCCCGCGTGTAGTTCTGGGATTTTTGCTCACAGTTCTTGTGATCATTTTGACCCCAAGGGGTGAGATCTTGCGTGGAGCCCCTGATCGAGGGAGATTATCAGTGGTCTTATATGTCTTCCATTTTCTAATTATTGCTCCCACAGTTGATTTCTTCACACCAAGCTGCTTGCCTATTGCAGATTCAGTTTTCAATTGCAGGTCTACAATTTTGTTTCTGGTGTCCTCTTTGGTCTTCACCATAGTGGAGTTTGGAGTGTGACTGTTTGAGGTTGTGGACAGGTGTCTTTTATTCTGATAACAAGTTCAAACAGGTGCCATTACTACAGGAAATGAGTGGAGGACAGAGGAGCCTTTTAAAGAAGAAGTTACAGGTCTGTGAGAGCCCGAAATATTGCTTGTTTATAGGTGACCAAATACTTATTTTCCACCATAATTAGCAAATAAATTCTTTTAAAATCAGACAATGTGATTTTCTGGATTTGTTTGTCTCTCATAGTTGAAGTGTAACTGTGATGTCAATTACAGGCCTCTCATCTTTTTAAGCGGGAGAACTTGCACAATTGGTGGCTGACTAAATACTTTTTTTCCCCCACTGTGTGTATATATATACTAGCAGAAAGACCCGGCTTCGCCTGGGTATATTTCGTCTATTTCATTTCATGTTTCTGTGTGTCGTTGCAGAGAGAAAGTCAATGCAGCTGACAGAAATTGATTTTTACCTTCATTTTTTCAATCCCTATTGGCTGCGGAGTGGGAGGGGGCGTGGTTTAATGGGACACGGGGGGGGTTAAGTCCTTCATTTCAGGGTGGCCTGAATTATAGGTTAATGCCATGGTAATTTGAGGAAACACAATGGGCAGCAGTGGAATAAAACATTGCTTTGTGCGGGTATATTTAATCTATTTCATTTAATGTTTCTGTGTGTCGTTGCAGAGAGAAAGTCATCCTCCCTCCCATCCCTGCAGCTGACAGATGTTGATTTTTACCTTCAATTGTTCAATCTCCATTGGCTGCGGAGTGGGAGGGGTCATGGCCTGACTGAGTCGGGGGCGTGACGTTGCAAGACCTGGGGCGGGGTTTTAAGTCCTTCTTTTGATGGTGGCCAGAATTACAGGTCGATGCCATGGTAATTTATGAGGACACACCATGGGTAACAGTGGAAGAAAACATTGCTTTGCACGGGTATATTTAATCTATTTCATTTAATGTTTCTGTATGTTGTTGCAGAAAGAAATCCAACTTCCCTCCCACCCCTGCAGCTGACAGAAGTTGATTTTTACCTTCATTTTTTCAATCCCCGTTGGCTGCGGAGTGGGAGCGTGGTTTCCCGAGATCTGGGGCGGAGGTCAGAGTGGCATGAATTACAGGTCGATGACATGGTAATTTATGGGGACCCGCAATGGGTAGCAGTGGAAAAAAACATCTTTTATTAGTACTGAATGGTCGTAGTCTAAAATTAGTCAATTTCATCTACGATTTTTGTGTGTCGTTGCAGAGAGAAATTCACCCTCCCACCCCTGCAGCTGATTTTTTTCAATCCCCGTTGCCTGCGGAGTGGGAGGGGGCGTGGCCTGGCAGAGTTGGGGGTGTGGATTATCAAGATGCTTTGAACGGTTGTAGTCTGAAATTAGTCTATTTCATCTAAAATTTTGTGTGTCATTGCAGAGAGAAATTCACCCCCCCCACCCCTGCAGCTGACAGAAGTTTATTTTTCCCTTCATTCTTTCAATCCCTGTTGGCTGCGGAGTGGGAGGGGCATGACCTGACAGAGTTGGGGGTGTGGCTTAGCAAAGCGCTTCGCATAGATGATTTAATCTATTTCATTTATTGTTTCTGTGTGTCATTGCAGAATGGCTGCAGAGTGGGAGGGGGCGTGGTCTGACAGAGTTGGGGGCGTGACTTAGCAAGACGATTCGAACAGTTGTAGTCTATAATTAGTCTATTTTATCTAAAATTTTTGTGTGTCGTTGCAGAGAGAAATTAACCCTCCCACCCCTGCAGCAAACAGAAGTTTATTTTTACCTCTATTTTTTCAATCCCCGTTGGCTGCGGAGTGGGAGGGGGCGTAACCTGACAGAGTCGGGGGCGTGGATTAGCAAGACGCTTCACATGGGTGTATTTAATCTATTTCATTTAATGTTTCTGTGTGTCGTTGCAGAAAGAAAGTCAACCTCCCACCCATCCCTGAAGCTGACAGAAGTTGATTTTTACCTTTATTTTTTCAATCCCTGTTGGCTGCGGAGTGGGAGGGGGCGTGGCCTTACAGAGTCGGGGCGTGGCTTAGCAAAGCGCTTCGCATAGGTGCATTTAATCTATTTCATTTAATGTTTGTGTGTGGTTGCAGAATGGCTGCGGAGTGAGAGGGGGCGTGGCCTGACAGAGACGGGGCGTGGCTTAGCAAAAGGCTTCGAACAGTTGTAGTCTATAATTAGTCTATTTCATCTAAAATTTTTGTGTGTCGTTGCAGAGAGAAATTCACCCTCCCACCCCTGCAGCAAACAGAAGTTTATTTTTACCTTAATTTTTTCAATTCCCATTGGCTGCGGAGTGGGAGGGGGCGTGACCTGACAGTCGGGGGCGTGGATTAGCAAGACGCTTCGCATGGGTGTATTTAATCTATTTTATTTAATGTTTGTGTGTGTTGTTGCAGAAAAAAAGTCAACCTCCTACCCATCCCTGCAGCTGACAGAAGTTGATTTTTACCTTTATTTTTTCAGTCTCTGTTGGCTGCGGAGTGAAAGGGGGTGTGGCCTGACAGAGTTGGGGGTGTGGCTTAGTGAGACCTGGGGCGGAGGTTTTAAGTACTTCTTTTAGGGTGGCCTGAATTAAAGGTCAATACCATGCTTATTTATGAGCCCACGCAATAGGCAGCAGTGGAGGAAAACATCTTTTATTACTACTGAACTGTAGTAATAGAAAAAAACATAAGTTATATTTATGGTAACCGGAATACCTTTAACAGTGTCAGTGAATAGAAATGGATGAGATCCTCAGCTGCTGATAATTACCTGGTTGTTATGGAAACCTGCCCTCCCTGTGTGTGTCTTTGCAGAGAATGGCAGTTGGAGTTTAAAACCAAAGTTCCCAGTTGTAATGTTGGCTAATGGAGATCATATTTTGGGAATATCGCAGGAACGGTATGTCCTAGAGAGATGAGACCTGGTCTAAAACCTTCCCGGACACCTGATGTACCTGTGTGCCGAATTTGGTGAAAATCGGTCCAGTAGTTTGGTCGCGCATAGAGAACAGACAGACAGAAACTCATTTTTATATTATTAAGAGATATATA
>ONZH01021242.1:0-19170 GCA_900303285.1 Rhinella marina | reverse complement strand
CTCTGCGCTGCTGGTAAACTCTGGATAAACATGTTTAATGTTGAATTCCATCTCGTGGGCACGTCGCACAACAGTCGGTGAGCGGGCAGTTGTAGGCGCCGCTGCGCTGCCCTGAGAGTGGCAGCATCTGTGGTCGACTTGCGGAAATGCGCACAGATGCGGCGCACCTTGGTGAGCAAATTAGACAGATTGGGGTATGTCTTGAGGAACCGCTGAACTATGAGATTGAACACGTGGGCCAGGCATGGCACATATATCAGTCTGCCGAGTTGCAGAGCCGCCACCAGGTTACGCCCGTTGTCACACACAACCATGCCTGGCTTGAGGTTCAGCGGTTCCAGCCACAGATCGGTCTGCGCCGTGATGCCCTGTAATAGTTCTTGGGCGGTTTGCCTTTTGTCACCTAAGCTCAGCAGTTTGAGCACCGCCTGCTGGCGCTTACCCACGGCACAGCTGCTGCGCCTAGAGCTACCGACTGAAGGTGCCGTGCCCACGGATGGTAATTCAGAGGAGGAGGTGGAGGAGGAGGAGGCATAGTACGTCTGAGAGACCGTGAACGAGGTAGGCCCCGCAATCCTCGGTGTGGGCAGTACATGAGCGGCCTCAGGGTCAGACTCGGTCCCAGCCTCCACCAAGTTAACCCAATGTGCCGTCAGTGATATATAGTGTCCCTGCCCGGCAGCACTTGTCCACGTGTCCGTGGTTAGGTGGACCTTCTCAGAAACAGCGTTGGTCAGGGCACGGATGATGTTCTGTGACACGTGCTGGTGTAGGGCTGGGACGGCACATTGAGAAAAATAGTGGCGGCTGGGGACCGAATACTGAGGGGCAGCCACCGCCATGAGGTTGCGAAAGGCCTCAGTCTCTACCAGCCTATAGGGCAGCATCTCCAGGCTCAGCAATTTGGAGATGTGGACGTTGAGGGCTTGGGCATGTGGGTGGGTGGAACTGTATTTCCTCTTGCGCTCCAGCGTCTGCTGTAAAGACAGCTGAACGCTGCGCTGGGACACGTTGGTGGACACTGTGGAGGATCGTGGAGGCGAAGGTGTGGTTTTCCGGCGGGATGCGCTCGTACCGGGGTCCTGGGCAGGGGGTTGACTAGCAGAGGCAGTGAGTGACACAGGGGAAGGAGCAGTGGTGTGACCCGCAGGAGGTGAACGACCTTGGTTCCATTGAGTGGGGTGTTTAGCACTCATATGCCTGCGCATGCTGGTGGTGGTTAGGCTAGTAGTGGTGGCACCCATGCTGATCCTGGTGTGGCACAGGTTGCACACCACAGTCCGTCGGTCATCCTCAATTTCTTTAAAGAACCTCCAGACTTGTGAACATCTAGGCCTCGCCACGGGAGCTTCACTACGTGAAACAGTTGCTGCTGATGCACCAGCTCTGGCCCTGCTTCTCCCTCTGGCCACACCACTGCCTCTTCCAACCTGTTCTGGTGCAGCACTCGCCTCCGCCTCAGAAGCACTGTCTTCACTCGGCTTATCAACCCAGCTTGGGTCAGTCACCTCGTCATCCTCCGATTCCTCAGTCTGCTCCCCCCTCAGACTTCCTGCCCTGACAACAACTTCACCACTATCTGACAACCGTGTCTCCTCATCATCCGACACCTCTTTACACACTTCTTCCACTAAGTCAACAATGTCATTACCCTCAGACTGTGACAGTTGGAAAACTTGGGCATCGGGAAAGAGGTCAGCAGCAACCTGAGAAGTGGTTTGTGACTCTGGGAAGGGTCCAGAAAACAGTTCCTCAGAGTATGCTGGATTGCATTCCAAATTTTCCTGAGAGGGGGCAGACTGGGGGGAAGGAGGTTGAGGTGGAGGAGCCAGAGGAGTGCTCCCTTGGGTAACATGGGTGGACTGCGTGGAAGACTGACTGGTGGACAAATTACTTGAAGCATTGTCCGCAATCCACGACATCACCTGTTTGCACTGTTGTGGTTTCAACAGTGCTCTACCACGTGTCCCTGTAAGTTCAGACATGAAGCTAGGGAGTGTAGCTCTGCGGCGTTCTCCTGCTCCCTCATCAGCAGGTACTGTCTCACCCTGCCCAGGACCACGGCCTCTGCCCCCTGCAGTAATTGAATGCCCTCGTCCTCGACCCTTAGCCGTGGGGTTCAACATTTTCTGTATATAAGTGCATTATATATACCAAATACTGAAACCCACAAACTTGTTCAAGTCTGAACAAGTTAATATATAGGTGGATAAGTTAGAGCAAAATTACGTATTTTATTACGTACCGTGCAGTATGGAGCAATTACACTGAAACTATTAGATTAGGCAGGCTTGGTCTGCTTAAGTGCAACCCAGACAAATGTAGCACTCAGATTTTTCTAATGTAGCTGTATCAGTGAGAGCAAAAGACCTTTTTTAATTACGTGACGTACAGTATTGGTCACCTGGACGGAAAATACGGATTGTGGTTAGTGGTGACTGGACAGCTGAACTGTGACACACAGAATGGTTCCACACAGCTGTATGAAATGGATTTGTATCACTGAGATAAAACAACAAAAAAAAAGGGTTTTTTTTTGTGTTTTTTTTTTAACGTGACGTGCCGAATATATCAGAGAGCAAACTCAGCCCCTGCTGACTGTGGCTATTTTCACTGCAACCCAGAAAAATGTCGCACTCAGATTTTTCTATATCACTGAGAGCAAAAAAAACCTATTTGCAGTCTCCCTGCAAACTGCTGCAAATATGGCGATAGCTGCACTACTAGTGCCAGCCAGCCCAGCCAGAAGGAGACAAAAAAAGTGTCTTGTAGCCCTTAGAAGGGCTGTTGGGTTCTTTTCAGATCACTCCTGCCTAACAGAGAACTAAATCCAGGCCCTAACACTCTCCCTGAAACGCAGCCCGCAGAGTCTCCTGGCTAGTGATTGGCTGAGTTATAGGCGCCAAAAATTCAAAATGCGGGAGATGCCATTTCCTCGAGCATGGCGAGATACTCGTCCGAGCAGCGAGCACTTACCCTAATACTCGGACGAGCATGCTCGCTCATCTCTATTGATAACATATCCTCAGGATAGGTAATCAATATCAGATCGGCGGGGGTCCGACACCCGGCTCCCCCTGCCGATCAGCTGTTTGAAGAAGAGGCGCGCGCCGTACCATCGCTGCCTCCTCTTCATTGTTTACATCCTAGCCATAACAGGGATAGTGGTTAGTAGGTGTAATTACATCTAACTGCCCCATTCATTTCAATGGGAAGGATCGCTCCCATAGGCTCCTCTTCGATGTGCCAGAAAAACACACCTCTTTCACCCCTCTGGCCCGCCCCTATTTCCTATTATTACCTCTTCTTCTACCTCCCAGGTCTCGCGCCTGCGCTGCTCCACACTTACTTCACTGCATTCACACTCTCTCACTTCACTGCATTCCACTGGTGCAGCGCAGGCACAAGATCTGGGAGGCAGAAGAGGAGGTAATAATAGGAAATAAGGGCGGGCCAGAGGGGTGAAAGACTTGTGTTTTTTCTTGGCACATTGCCAAGGGGCCTGGACTCTTGCTGCAGTTATTCCCATCTCAGACAATGGGGGTATATCTCTAGAATATGCCCCCATTGTCTGATAGTTGCAGGTCCCACCTCTAGGACCCGCACCTGTATCGAGAACGGAGCTGGGAAATGAACCAAGGGCGCACAGCACATGCGCAGCAACCCTCCATTCATTTCTATGGGACCGTCGAAAATAGCCGAGCACTGGCTCAGCTATTTCCGTTGGCTCCATAGAAATTAATGGGATGGTGGCCTTGCATGCGCGGTGCGCTCCCATTCATTTCTATGGGAGTAGTGGGGAGCTGTGCCAGGTGGTGGCCAGACCCTGGAAAACCTGGGGCACAGCACTCCCCGCTCCGTTCTCGATATACAGTAGGAGCGGGTCCCAGCGGTCCTAGCGATGTGCCCCCATTGTGTATGATGGGGATACCCCTTTAAGTTTACTGTCAACTAAAATTCCTAAGTCCTTTTCCATGTGTTACCCAGTGTTTTACCATTTAGTATGTATGGGTGACTTGCATTATTCCTTCCCATGTGCATAACCTTACATTTGTAATTGTAATCTGTAATCTGCCTCTTCTCTGCCCAAGCCTCCACTCTATCCAGATCTATCTGTAGCAGTTTACTGTCCTCTTCTGTGTTATTTACTTTAGGCGGTTTAATATCATCAGCAAGAATGTATATTTTATTGTGAAACCCTCTCTACAAGATCATTAATAAATATATTGAAGTTTGTTATTAAACAGTACTAGTAGACCCAAGAGCATCATACAAGACTTGTCAGGAGAATTGCAGCACTTTCCATTCAGGTCCAAATTTTTAAGACTGAATCAAATCTGACAGCTGATTTGACCAAACTGGGCCCAAAACGACTTTTGAAAATTTGCTCATTTCTAGTTAAGAGGAGTTCACCCTGATTAAAGTTACTCAATGCCCTGGCATTGAAAAGTACTATATAATGTCCTTTTTAAAATGGTAGTTACTGCATCAAAACTGGAAGGGGCTGTAGACAAGGAGTTAAACAACTTCTACTGAAACTAGAAACTCCTGTATTATGTTAAAGAGGACCTTTCACCCCTCCTGACATGTCTGTTTTAATAGTTTCATGCATTCCCCATGTAATAACAATTCTGGAACATCTAGTCTTATGTCTGTATGTTGTGTCATTCCTTTATTATTTGCACTAGAAGTTATAATTGAATTGCTATTTGCCTTCAGTAAGGGAACAGAGGGGAGGTAACAAGTTGGGGGTGTGTACCTGCACAGTGTGAAAATGGCAGCACTGATTGGATAGAGTGAGTCTGTGCAGGGACACATACCCAACTTGTTACCTCCCCTATGTTCCCTTACTGAAGGCAAATAGCAATTCAATTATAACTTCTAGTGCAAATAATAAAGCAATGGCACAACATAGAGATATACGAATAGATGCTCCAGAATTGTTATTACATGGGGAATGCATGAAGCTATTAAAATAGGCATGTCAGGAGTGGTGAAAGGTCCTCTTTAAGCAATGAAGACATTTTTACAAAGCAACATTTCTTTCATTTGTTAAGTCAGGCACATTGATAACTTTATAAAGTCATTTATTTCTTGCACCAGGCCGAACATATTACTCTAATGTACAATGACAAAAATCATAAAACATTGCCTGGCTTATTGAATATGTTTTTTTTTTTTTTTTCAGATAAGAAAACATTTTTCTGATAGATGATTTTACAAAGAAATAAGCCAATTACTTTTTGCAAATGCGTATTTCCCTAGATCTTTGTCACTGTCGCTAGAGTTTTTCCATTGTTAGGTCTAAGGCTTCATATTCAATCATGTGAACAGGTTCTGAGTTTATTAATTTTCTTCCAAAATTAAATAGATGAGAAAGCAGGCAGCTCTGGGCCAATAATAAAAGAACACCATAATACCACATTAATCAAGTTCTGTGTTTGACAGAAATATAATCATGATTTTCAGGCAAAATACTGATGAGAAATATTAGACATATCATATTTAACACATTTTCTTTCCCAGTTATACTACTAAAATGTGCCTTAATGGGAACTAATTGGAACCTAATATGAACAATGTAAACCATCCATACAGGAGGAATAATATTAACGGGGACCTGTCAGAGAATGCTCCCAATTTATGACGAGGCGCAAACCTGATCATAAATAGGCAAACCCTCCTCCAATCCATGCTCCTAAAATTAAATCTACTCCAGCCCCTGCCTGGAGTAGATTTCAATCATCATTTACACCAGGAAACTGGCCAAAATTTTAGTGAATTTGCTGGTGCTAATGGTCCTGCCTTCCCCATGCCCCCACCCCGCCCCCACAACTCCCAAGTTTTGAAGTCGGCATGAAGTGTGAACAGGCACAAAACGCCCATCGTCGATGATTTCCACATCTTGATGTACCTGCAAGCTCAATAAAGAGGATTTTTTTTAACCTTCAGGTAAGTGCTATGCAATCTTCACTTGCATACATTACAATCCAAAACTTGATGGGAGCTTTCTCACATGGTCAGATCTTGGCTACTGATTTTATTCAAAAATGTTTTTATATACTGTAAGAATTATTAAAAGACAAGAAAAACTATAAAAATTTGGTATTGCTGTAAACCTAGGTCAGTTTTACTGCATATGGAAAACCATAAAAAATGAAATCTATAAATTTATGGTGGAATTTTTTTTCCAATTTCACCCCAATTGGATTTTTTTTTTTCCAACTTCCCATTTTATCATATGCAATATTAAATGATGCCATTAGAAAGTCCAACTTGCCCTGAAAGAAACAAGCTGTCATACAGCTATGAGAATGGAAAAATAAAAATGCTTTGGCTCCAAGAAGTCAGGGAATAAAAAAATGAAAACTTTAAAAGGGGAAATTCCATGGTCTTAAAAAGGGTTAATGGCTATAAAAAAAAAAAAACACTTATAACGGCATCTTTCTGCTTGGAACCACTGCAATGACAAACTTTGGAACCATACCTTTGAAGGTGGACTATTCTTTTAAATCAATTGAACTACAATAAAAATCTATGTAAAGTACTACAGAATATGTCAGTACTAAATAAGTGAGTAAAATAAATAAATAATATGATTAAGAAAAGCAAATCTAAATGAAAAAAATACTTTATTTTTACAAAGTTTTAAAGCTCTATCATCAAAGAGCAACAAGACAATTTCCTCTAATGCCTTTAGCTAATATGATCAAGTGACAAATTAACAGAACAATAATTTGTCTGAGATATTAAACAAAAAACGAATCTATAGTAATTGCTTCTCAACAGCTATCTCAGTACATATAACATAAGCGTTGGACAGTGTGGCAGATATATCTTCATTCTGAAAGCATTTATATGCAGTCACTATAATTTATGGGACCATTTGTATGGCACAGGGTAAAGTATTTGCTTCCATGAATATGTACATAACTTAGATCACTCTGGAGTTAGCTTCAACAGATATTTGCAGGCATCTGCCTTGATGAAGTAGATATACGTTTGCATAAAATATCCCTAAGGTTTAACACTCATAACCATTATCATGAATCTAAGATCAGTTGCCTTGGTTATACGTTCCTTGAGGAAAAAGCTTAATTACTATCAAATAAATGTTTTCCTGCTCATAATGGAACATGCTTTTGAATTATGGGAGAACCATTTACAGAAATCAGTGGGAGGACTCATTAAAATCTGTCCCAGAAATATTTAATCTAACTTCTAACTTAAAATGTAAAGTTAAAGTTGACATTTTCTAATAGTTTGTTTAGCTGCATCAACACAACATAAAACACTACTGCTGTAGATGGGGTCTTCTAATGTTTAGTAAAAAGGGTCACTATTAGTGGCAATGAAGCACTTGGACCCATAGGCTGAGTAATTCCTGAGTTCTCAAAGTGAAGTTCATTTAAGGATATAATGAGCAGGTATAGAATAGAAGTTATAATCTTTCATCACATTTCCAATTTTAGTGGTGGCTGAAACCTAAAGCAATGGATTATACTTAAAAATAGGCCTTCAAATTACAATGATAAATAGTAACCAATGTACAATGCATTCATGAGCTGATGGAAGTGTACAGAAAGCAATTGTTGAGTGGCCATTATTGAGGGTTAGTCACTGAGAAATGGGGGAAACCATGTGAGAGCTGCTTGTAGGCAGGGCTACAAATAGTCTATAGATTATATTCTTCCCTATATATCCTAATTACTAATGTACCTTGGAAATGTAGACAGGTAGAAGTAAAAAGTCTGCCAATCATGTGTAAAACAGTTATGATTTTTTATGTTTAATTCATTTATTGTCTTTTGTATGTAAATCAAATTTTGTGTGTCAAATTTTATTGCACTGTAGTATAGTCTAACCTCTAACTAGATTTTTTTTAGTCCTGTGATAAGAATAAATGCTGGACCCTAGAATACTATATTATTAATCTGTGAGTTGTAAGTAACTTGATTGGAGATGAGTGAACGTGCTCGTAACGAGCACTGTACCACTCGGCTCCCCTGCGCTCGCATGGGCGCAGGCAGCCGCTTCCGTCCTCCTCACCCGACGGAAGCGGCTGCCTGCGCCCATGCGAGCGCATGGGAGCCGAGCGGTACAGTGCTCGTTACGAGCACGTTCGCTCATCTCTAAACATGATTATTCCTTCAATTCATAAAAATCACTTATATAATAAGTTAGATTAGACTGTCCAGGAACTTTGAGGGATTTGTCATGGTTTTTATCTACTGACTTCAATGGAGATAATTGCAGAGTAAAAAAAAACATGCTAAAAATGTGATCACAGTTTTTATATGTGGTTCCTGAAAAGCAATAGCAAGAATTGCTAGGAGATACTGTATTTTACGGACTATAAGACGCAAAAGTGGAGGGAAATTGGAAGTGTGTCTTATAGTCCAACGACTTTACCCATCTTTAATGTATTATTTCATTATTCCATTAACACTACAAACAAAACAATCCGACTGCACATTATTTGCAATCATGAACATGCGTATCCTGTACAGTTCATTTGCCACCTAATTGCCTTACCTTTTAAGAAACATGAAGGCATATATTAAACCATGCAATTACCATTTCCACTTACCATACATTACCTTCTACTGAATAAAGCAGCACTTCTACAATATCATGAATAGTAGAGCCCAGTTCAAAGAGATTTGTCTCGTTCACCTCTTTCAATTCAGGTTCATCTAGTCATACATTACTTTTTTTAATTCTATTATACACACTCTTGTCCTTGCTCCATTCTTGAATGCATATCTGTTCTGACTCATTAGCTTCATTACCAAGGTGAAAGTGTTTTCCCCTTTAGACAAAAGTTCACAGTTTCCATTTCAAAATATCATAAGGGTATGGCCAGACTAGGCAACTGGTGCGCAGTGCAAGTGCTGCCACGATGTTTCTGGAAACTGCGTGGCCATGTGTGTCACTACGCTGATTGATATTAAATTGTTAAAACATTTTTGACAGTAACTTGATTGTTAGTGTCCTTTCAGTTTTGCAGGAATCATGTGGCCATTAACAATAAAGCAAGTAATTGTCCATAAATTAACAACCTATGAAAGAGTTGCAGCCCACATGGCCACACAGTTTCCAGCTGCTTCGCAGATGCATTTCCATGCCAAGTGCCAGCCACCCCTTCTGGCCGTACAATAAATATACTGTTGAGTAACTTTGTGGATATATTGCTTTAGGTATCTTGAACAGACTGAAGCTGCATTTAGACGCTGCGAGGAGCAGCTGATTGTCAGAAAGGACGTGTTCCTTCCTGATTATCAGCTGCTTGTTAAATGGAGGTGTAGCACTGCATTTACATGCAGTGATCACCTCTACAGTATGGGGAGAAGCGATGGTTGCTTCTATCAGTTATCCCCATACAAAATCATTGTTCCTGGGCAGCAGAGTGCTGTTTATACATCATGATCTGCTGCCCGGGAATGATGATTGAGGTGTTTTTGCTTCAGATCATAGAGTGGAGTGGTGACATTTGGCACCTTTACACAGGCCGATTATCGGGAAGAAGTGTTGGTAGGAACACTACTAATTGCTAATCAGCCCGAACATTGGGCCATATAAATAAGGCTTGAGTTTCACATTTAAGTCCATTCTCATTTATTTTGCAATGACATAAACAGATTATGATGAACGTATATTGGATCTTATTCATTACTCAGACTGGTGTTAAAGTACTGTATATTACTTTGTTAAAGTCTTCAGGTGGTCTAATGGGTAAATATGTACGTATATAGGTTACTGAACAAAAAAGGACTGCATGGTAGAGGTGCTGCACCAGTGCCACAACATACTCCTCTTGAAGAGTGCCAACAACACGTACAGAAGCCTAAAAATGTCTAAGTGATAAGACCAAAACTGAACTTCATAGTCTTAACCATAAACATGTTTTTTCAAGAGTAGTTAACCAGGCCTATAAAGAGAAGCATATCAACCTTACTGTGAAGCATGGAGATGGTTTTCTGGTGTTTAGGGGTGTAATGTATAGCAGAACTGGTAATGTAGTCAAAGCTGCACATGGGCACATTTGGACCTTCCAATAGGCCAAATTGACCTTTCAGTGTCTGCTGCTGAAGAAAATTAAGTATCTGGAGTGGCCATCACAGTCTCCACATCATTGAGCCACATTTAGGAAGAACTGACTTATACTTTATTCTAGACGATTAAAGAATTTACAGAGGCTTTAGTCAAGAGCAATGGCCATATTTACCAGAAAAATATTGTCCTTACTCACAACTATCATAAAATACTGTAAGTAATGTAAAAGGAGGCAATATACAATATTTAAAAAAATAAGAGTCTGCAACTTTTGAACAGGATTATTTTATAATTTCTTTTATTGCTATGGTTTCTTTAATAATTGTACTCTTCTTTAATGTACATTAGTTCAGTTTAAAACAAACAAAAATAACAGATGCATTTTGACTGATCCCTCCTGTTTTCTTAAAACTGGTACATAGTTCACAAATTCTGTCAGGGCAATGTCAATTATGAGCAAAACTGCATTCAGGGATCTGCCAACATTAATACCATGCTTAATATTATGTAGAACCCCCCCTCCTTTCTTTCCTCATGCTAGAAACGTAGCTTTGACCCTTCAAGACATGGGCTCCAGAAGACCACTGAAGGCATCCTGAGGTATCTGGCACCAAGATGTTTGCAACAGATCCTTTACACCGTGGGCTTGTATTCCCTGCACAACCAACAGCTGCATAAGTGTATTGATATCTGGGGAATTTGGAGAGCAAGTAAGCAACTTTGTCATGCTCTTCAAACCATTCCTGATGAATTGTACAGTGTAGGAGGACACCTCATCCTGCTGAAAGAGGTCACTGCCATTAGTAAATAATCATTGTCATGAAGGGGTGTATCTGATCTGCAACACTAACACTATTTAGGTACATTTCAAAGTAACATCCACATGAATTCAAAGACTAATGGTTTTCCAACAAAACATTACAAAGATCATTACTTTTGTCTACAAAGCATCATGGTGCCATTTCTTCCCCACATACTCATAAGTCATGCACACACGAGGCCATCCACATGATGTAAAGGAAAACATGATTTATCACACCAGGCCACTTCACTCTACAACTCCACGGTTCATTTTGTTCTGTTGCAACCTTGTGTTACTTCAGCCCCCATAGTAATAATCCTCCAATATTAAACTAGTCCCATTCCCTTTTTAGCCCGCTGTCACTTCCACTCTTCCCATTCCACTAACTAAAATTCCCCCTGAATCAAGCAAACAAAATCTCACTGCAGGGCCACTAGCAGTGCTCCAAGCATATGGATTGGAGAGGCGAGCAGCCTACGAGATAGCCAGGTGCGTGCACTCTGATGAATCAGTGCACATGTGTTTGGTGCTCTCATTGGCCACACGCCTTAGCCAGTCTTATTCATTCACTGAACTTCGATGGTAGGATGTGTGTAGTGCTCTACCTGCGGCACAGTGAATGACATAGTCTGTGCATTTGCGGCTTGGCACCTAGGGTAACCACCCCTCTTCCCCCACACGACACCACTGATCTGAATATCTATGTCAATGCAATATTTTAGTTTTCCCTTTTTAATAAATTAACATAGATTTTGAACGTTCTGTTTTCACTTTGTCATTATGGAGTATTTTAGCACAAAGCCGCAACATACCAAAATGGGAAAAAAGTGGAAGGGTCTGCACACTGTACATATAAAGAGAAAGCTAAGATACCCTGAAGGAAAAGCATACACTGGTCAACTTGAAATGGAAATTAATGTATGTATTGGTGGTGAGAAAAATACAGAATTGGGTTGAACTCTTCCAATAAATAAAAGTGTTATCTTTTACTATGACACACGTATGAAAGCAACATGACATTGCTGATTTGGTCAAAAATATATATTACCTGTTTCAAGTAATAAAACATTTCCTTAAAGATAAATGTAGTGATGTCGATATTAATATTCATGGAAATTCTGTGCTATAAATTACTATGTGCCCCTCAGGCATATAACAGGAACAGATGGAGCTGAATCTGTATAATTTAGAAGTGCAATTTCAGGAAAGGCCATATGGAAAATATGAAAATATTATGGATTATAAAATAAAAAAAATTAGCTTTGCATAAATCTTCAAATACTTTTTCAAAATGTAATGATTGCAAATAGCACTGCTGATAATAGTCTTCAAGTGGATTAATCAAGACGTGCACAGTACTTAATAGTCATGTTTATTAAAGAATCGGAACTCAGAGTGACAGCAATAAATCTCAATTCCCATTGGCTAGAAACCTTACCCAACGATATTTTCAGGTGAATAGGTGGCTCATTTTCTTTGTGTCAGTTTGGAATAGAATTGAAATTAAGAACCTCAGTGAGTTTATTTCTCTGTCATATGAAGTCATCTTTTTGAGGGAGGATGCTTGACATTTATGATTTACAGGACTGAGAAAAAGTAATAAAACTGACAATTTACTGAAAAAAAATTGCTTTTGCATCTTATGGTTCAACCACTTCAAGAATTAATTCTTCCAAGTAATGAAAAATCCAGCATAAATCATGTGTTAACTTAGCAGAGAAAATGAAGAACGTTGATATATTGTAAAAAATATATACATAGAAATTTCAAAATAATTATGAGAAATTTGATATCTAGTTAACCCCTTCCTGACATCTGCTGAACACGTACAGTGCTGCAGGTAAGGAGTTCCTGCAAAGTTCTGCACAAGTACGACACAATGATTGGGTGGGTACAAAATGTAAAAAATAGTGATAAATAGATGGTGATATAGTGATTCCGTTTGCCATAAACTTGCAGTTTGAGTCCATATAATTATGAGAATATGGCCACCTGGCCACACCAATAAGACTATTTTTTAAATTTTGTTATCCCTGTGGTATAATTTGGATTTTTTGCCGATCAAACAGGTATGTCCAAACCCATTGGAGTATATTCACTGGCTTACTAGATTTTAGCTAGGTCAGCTGTCCATTTTTCTAGCTGACATTATCACATGCATTTAGTGTTTCTCCTTTAATAAGTGAGTTTTAATTAAACTAATTAAAAGTTAAGTTTTATCTTTGATAACCAGCCACCAATTTTCATGCTTTGTTGTAAATTTTAAGCAGTGGTGGTTGGTGGGAATATCAACATAATTTTGAATCTTCACTTCACTGTTACAGTTTTGGCATTGACTTCTGGAAAACAAATAAATGCAAAACCTTTAGGTCAAAATACTTACTACACATCTTGATAAATTCCTGGAGGGATGAAGTTTCTAAATTGAGGTAACTTTTTGAGGTTTTATCACTGTGCAGGTACCTCAAGTTCCTCTCAGATTCAACATAATACTCGAAAACCATTCCAGAAAAATATGACCCCCAAAAGCTAAATGGCACTCCTTACTCTCTGAGTTGCTTCTGGTACTCATACAGATTAAAACCACATATGGGATATTTCTGTATTCAGGAAAAAATGTGTAATCACCAATTACCAATTGTGAAAATAAAACATTTGACCCTAAATTAACATTTTATTGAAAGAAATGTAATTTTTCATTTCACTTCACAATCTTAAAAAATTCTATGAAACATCTGTGGGATCAAAGCAATCACTAAACCCCTAGGTGAATTCCTTGAAGAGTTTGGTTTCTAAAATGGGGTCACTTTTTCAGGGTTTCCACTGTGCTGGGGTCACTACCGTAGACAGGGAAACGCACTCACACGGTGAGCCCTAACTTGAACCCAGTCCGCTGACCCTCTCTACTTGCAGAACAAGCCCTAGGTGTCAAGTCCACAACTAGTCGATCATCCTTATACTGGTAAGTGCAGGGAGCCAAGCCAAGTGCCCGTGGTAAAAACCACACGGACCTGTTCACACACTGGAACCAAGAACAAACAAGCACACAAAGAAAAGTTGTGCAGAAAACAGTAAAAGTCAGGAGGTCAATACAATATCAAATCATAAAGCGGAAGGAGGTCTCAAGTAGCCAAGCCAAGGGTCAATACTGGACGGTGTTAATGTAATTTAGGATAAGTCCCAAATTAGACTTAATACTCAGTTGTCTGTGGTGTTCAAATTATGTTAAATTTCCCCCTTCATGGTAAGAGGGTGCGGCCTCACCACAAGAAATGCACGTCCAGTCTCATTGCTGATCATGCAGATCTCTCCTGGTTACACCCAGGGAGCTAATTTTATTAGAAATACATGATGGTGTAATCACACCCCCCTTTGTCATCAATTTTAATATGTCCAATCACAATCATACAAGTATACATTGAACAACAAATCAAAAAAAGTGATAATGGCAGCCAATTGGGATACACATTACTACATCTATCTGGGAAATTCCATATGCGTATTTCAACTTCTGCTAAGTTCCTGTTTTCCTACAGACATATCAAGTGATTATGAGTAGAGATGAGCGAGTAGTGTTCGATCGAGCTGGTATTCGATCGAATACTACGATATTCGGCGTGCTCGATTTCTTTCGAGTATAACGGCGATGGCGCACTTAGAATTCGTTTCCCCTCCCACCTTCCCTGGCGCTCTTTTTCCACCAATCACCATGCAGGGGGGGTATGACACGTGGTATGGCACGCTGAGCACGCTGGCAGCGCGAAAACGGCGTCTACATGCATTGGCTGGAAAAACCATGTGACCTCGAATATTAAAAACTCAGCTCTTCCTGCTCGTTCGCATATGCTGCGTGAACTTAGTCAGGGACAGAGGCTGGAGAAGGGAGAGACAGGTTTTAGCTGTTGGACAGGCAGGAGCGTGATTAAAAGCCCTTATCAGGGCTACTATAGTGCAGTACAGTGATAGCTTTACTACAAGATACACTTTACAGAGAACGGCTGCCGTATTCAGGGATAGCTGCTGGAGTAGGGACAGAGAGAGGCATTAGTGGTGTATTAGGTGCTCTGCTACATACAAAACTATATTTGGCACTACTGCTGTGTACCTTGAAATATACAATATATAGGCCTTTCAATTGGCAACTGTACTGTGCGTTCTCTTGCAAAGTAATTTCTCATACCTGGTGTTCATACACACCGTCTGATCACTTAGTACACGGCTGTGTACCTTGAAATATACAATATATAGGCCTTATAATTGGCAACTGTACTGTGCGTTCTCTTGCAAAGTAATTTATCATACCTGGTGTTCATACACACCGTCTGATCACTTAGTACACGGCTGTGTACCTTGAAATATACAATATATAGGCCTTATAATTAGAGATGAGCGAGTAGTGAAATATTCGAAAGTTCGAAATTCGATTCGAATAGACCGCGAAATTCGACTATTCGACCGAATATCGAATCCCATTAAAGTCTATGGGGAAAAAATGCTCGCCACTTGGAAATCTCAATTCGACCACTTGGAGGTCACCAAGTCCACCCTGAAACCTCAGAAAAGGATGCCAACACTGCTGGAATGCAACTGTGACAGCAGGGGAAGCATGTCTGGGTGCATATAACGCGCCCAAGTCGCACTATTACGCCACTATCACAGCCTCTCAACAATACACTCCAAAGACAATCTAACCTCTCTGTAAAGTGAGACCATACAAGGAAACCTTCTTTCCTCAACATTGCCATGGACCCCAAGCCAAACTAGACAAAAAAGAAGATGAAATTCTGCACCCCTTAAAATCACGTTGCCTATGACAACCACAGATGGCATAGGCAAAGGGGAAAGCAAATAGACCCCACCCCTAATTGTCATTGTGTGTGTGTGTGTGTGAGATGTGGTCAGACATGTCTTCTTTAAAATGTAAAAACAACTCAAACACATGCAGAAGCCTTAAAATGCCCAAATTGTTGGCGCTAGAGATGTCAGTGACCCGACCTGGCCCAGTGTCATGTCTAGCAGGTAAAGCAGTGGGGATGTTGAGGGATGCGTAGGACCGCAAAAGGCAGGAAGAGGCCGTGGGCTGGCCAGAGGCTCATGGAAAATTTTGTGGAGGCCCAAGAGGTGAGACGTCTTAAAAATTGTGTGGAGGCTAAAGAGGTGAGACCTCTTAAAAATTATGTGGAGGCCCAAGAGCTGAGACCTCTTAAAAATTATGTGGAGGCCCAAGAGCTGAGACCTCTTAAAAATTATGTGGAGGCCCAAGAGGTGAGACGTCTTAAAAATTGTGTGGAGGCTAAAGAGGTGAGACCTCTTAAAAATTATGTGGAGGCCCAAGAGGTGAGACGGGTTAAAAATTATGTGGAGGCCCAAGAGGTGAGACCTCTTAAACATTTTGTGGAGGCCCAAGAGGTGAGACCTCTTAAAAATTATGTGGAGGCCCAATAAGTGAGACCTCTTAAAGATTTTGTGGAGGCCCAAGAGGTGAGACCTCTTAAAGATTTGTGGAGGCCCAAGAGGTGAGACCTCTTAAAGATTTTGTGGAGGCCCAAGAGGTGAGACCTCTTAAAAATTATGTGGAGGCCCAAGAGGTGAGACCTCTTAAAAATTATGTGGAGGCCCAAGAGGTGAGACCTGTTAAAAATTATGTGGAGGCCCAAGAGGTGAGACCTCTTAAAGATTTTGTGGAGGCCCAAGAGGTGAGACCTCTTAAAGATTTTGTGGAGGCCCAAGAGGTGAGACCTCTTAAAGATTTTGTGGAGGCCCAAGAGGTGAGACCTCTTTAAAATTATGTGGAGGCCCAAGAGGTGAGACCTGTTAAAAATTATGTGGAGGCCCAAGAGGTGAGACCTCTTAAACATTTTGTGCAGGCCCAAGAGGTGAGACCTCTTAAGATTTTGTGGAGGCCCAAGAGGTGAGACCTCTTAAAGATTTTGTGGAGGCCCAAGAGGTGAGACCTCTTAAAGATTTTGTGGAGGCCCAAGAGGTGAGACCTCTTAAAATTATGTGGAGGCCCAAGAGGTGAGACCTGTTAAAAATTATGTGGAGGCCCAAGAGGTGAGACCTCTTAAACATTTTGTGGAGGCCCCAGAGGTGAGACCTCTTAAAAATTATGTGGAGGCCCAAGAGGTGAGACCTGTTAAAAATTATGTGGAGGCCCAAGAGGTGAGACCTGTTAAAAATTATGTGGAGGCCCAAGAGGTGAGACCTCTTAAACATTTTGTGCAGGCCCAAGAGGTGAGACCTCTTAAAGATTTTGTGGAGGCCCAAGAGGTGAGACCTCTTAAAGATTTTGTGGAGGCCCAAGAGGTGAGACCTCTTAAAGATTTTGTGGAGGCCCAAGAGGTGAGACCTCTTAAACATTTTGTGGAGGCCCAAGAGGTGAGACCTCTTTAAAATTATGTGGAGGCCCAAGAGGTGAGACCTGTTAAAAATTATGTGGAGGCCCAAGAGGTGAGACCTCTTAAACATTTTGTGGAGGCCCCAGAGGTGAGACCTCTTAAAAATTATGTGGAGGCCCAAGAGGTGAGACCTGTTAAAAATTATGTGGAGGCCCAAGAGGTGAGACCTGTTAAAAATTATGTGGAGGCCCAAGAGGTGAGACCTCTTAAACATTTTGTGCAGGCCCAAGAGGTGAGACCTCTTAAAGATTTTGTGGAGGCCCAAGAGGTGAGACCTCTTAAAGATTTTGTGGAGGCCCAAGAGGTGAGACCTCTTAAAGATTTTGTGGAGGCCCAAGAGGTGAGACCTCTTAAAGATTTTGTGGAGGCCCAAGAGGTGAGACCTCTTAAAGATTTGTGGAGGCCCAAGAGGTGAGACCTGCTTAAAAATTATGTGGAGGCCCAAGAGGTGAGACCTGTTAAAAATTATGTGGAGGCCCAAGAGGTGAGACCTCTTAAACATTTTGTGGAGGCCCAAGAGGTGAGACCTCTTAAAAATTATGTGGAGGCCCAAGAGGTGAGACCTGTTAAAAATTATGTGGAGGCCCAAGAGGTGAGACCTGTTAAAAATTATGTGGAGGCCCAAGAGGTGAGACCTCTTAAACATTTTGTGGAGGCCCAAGAGGTGAGACCTCTTAAAAATTATGTGGAGGCCCAAGAGGTGAGACCTGTTTAAAAATTATGTGAGGCCCAAGAGGTGAGACCTCTTAAAACATTTTGTGGAGGCCCAAGAGGTGAGACCTCTTAAACATTTGTGGAGGCCCAAGAGGTGAGACCTCTTAAAATTTTGTGGAGGCCCAAGAGGTGAGACCTCTTAAAGATTTTGTGGAGGCCCAAGAGGTTGAGACCTCTTAAAAGATTTTGTGGAGGCCCAAGAGGTGAGACCTCTTAAAGATTTTGTGGAGGGCCCAAGAGCGTGAGACCTCTTAAAGATTTTGTGGAGGCCCAAGAGGTTGAGACCTCTTAAAGATTTTGTGGAGGCCCAAGAGAGTGAGAACCTCTTTAAGATTTTGTGGAGGCCCAAGAGGTGAGACCTCTAAAGATTTTTGTGGGAGGCCCAAGAGGTGAAACCTCTTAAAATTATGTGGAGGCCCAAGAGGTGAGACCCTGGTAAAAATTATGGGGGCCAAGGGACCTTAAATTGGGGCCAAGGTGAGACCTCTTAAACAATTTTGTGGCCAAGGCGGACCTTCTAAGATTGGGGGGTGAGAACCTCTTAAAGATTTTGTGGAGGCCCAAGAGGTGAGACCTCTTAAGATTTTGTGGAGGCCAAGGAGGTGAGACCTCTTAAAGATTTTGTGGAGGCCCAAGAGGTGAGACCTCTTTTAAATTTTGTGGAGGCCCAAGAGGTGAGACCTGCCTTTAAAAATTATCGTGGAGGCCCAAGAGGTGAGACCTCTTAAAAATTTTGTGGAGGCCCAAGAGGTGAGACCTCTTAAAAATTATGTGGAGGCCCAAGAGGTGAGACCAAGAGGTCTTTTAAAAGATTTTGTGAGGCCCAAGAGGTGAGACCTCTTAAAGATTTTGTGGAGGCCCAAGAGGTGAGACCTTCTTAAAATTATGTGGAGGCCCAAGAGGTGAGACCTCTTAAAAGATTTTGTGGAGGCCCAAGAGGTGAGACCTGTTAAAAATTATGTGGAGGCCCAAGAGGTGACACCTCTTAAACATTTTGTGGAGGCCCAAGAGGTGAGACCTCTTAAAAAATTTTGTGGAGGCCCAAGAGGTGAGACCTCTTAAAAATTATGTGAGGCCCAAGAGGTGACACCTCTTAAACATTTTGTGGAGGCCCAAGAGGTGAGACCTCTTAAAGATTTTGTGGAGGCCCAAGAGGTGAGGACCTCTTAAAAATTATGTGGAGCCCAAGAGGTGAGACCT
>ONZH01021240.1:0-56118 GCA_900303285.1 Rhinella marina | reverse complement strand
TCGCATTCCAAATTTTCCTGGGAGGAGGCAGACTGGGGGATATGAGGTTGAGGTGGAGGAGCCAGAGGTGTGCTTCCTTGGGTAACGTGGGAGGACTGCATGGAAGACTGACTGGTGGACAAATTACTTGAAGCATTGTCCGCAATCCACGAGATCAGCTGTCCGCACTGTTGTGGTTTCAACAGTCCTCTACCACGTGTCCCGGTAAGTTGAGACATGAAGCTAGGGAGTGTAGCTCTGCGGCGTTCCACAGCTCCCTCATTAGCAGGTACTGTTTCACCCTGCCCAGGAACACGGCCTCTGCCCCCTGCAGTAATTGAATGCCCACGCCCACGCCCTCGTCCTCGACCCTTAGCCCTGGGGTTCAACATTTTCTGTATATAAGTGTATGATATAAAAAAATAAAATAAACGGGCCTGGTGTACTGAAACCCACAAACTTGTTCAGTCTGGTTTAATTAAGTGACGTACAGAAAGTGTCACCTGGACAGAATATATGGATTGGAGTGAGTGTGCTGAAGTGTGACACACAGAAAGGTTCCACGCAGCTGTGTGAAATGGATTTGTATCACTGAGCTAAAACAACAAATACAACTAATTTTTTTTATATATTTTTTTTATATTTTTTTTTTAGTTTTGTTTTTTTTGGAACGTGACGTGCAGAAACTATCGTAGAGCTTACTGACACCCTACTGACGGTGGCTATTTAGACTGCGACCCAGACAAATGTCGCACAGAGTTTTTTGGGATCAAGCTATATACGCGAAAGGCAGCAAATGACTTGGTTGTATTCAGTGACGTACAGAAAGTGTCACCTGGACAGAAAATACGGATTGGAGTGAGTGTGCTGAACTGTGACACACAGAAAGGTTCCACGCAGCTGTGTGAAATGGATTTGTATCACTGAGCAAAAACAACAAAACAACTAATTTCTTTATATGTTTTTTTATATATTTTTTTTGTAGTTTTGTTTTTTTTTGGAACGTGACGTGCAGAAACTATCGTAGAGCTGACTGACACCCTACTGACGGTGGCTATTTAGACTGCGACCCAGAAAAATGTCGCACATAGATTTTTAGGATCAAGCTATATACGTGACAGGTAGCAAATTACTTGGTTGTATTCCGTGACGTACAGAAAGTGTCTCAACCGGACAGAATATACGGATTGGAGTGAGTGTGAAATGGATACAACTAATTTTTTATATATTTTTTTTTTATATTTTTTTTTTAGTTTTGTTTTTTTTTGGAATGTGACGTGCAGAAACTATCGTAGAGCTGACTGACACCCTACTGACGGTGGCTATTTAGACTGCGACCCAGACAAATGTCGCACAGAGAGTTTTAGGATCAAGCTATATACGTGACAGGCAGCAAATGACTTGGTTGTATTCGGTGACGTACAGAAAGTGTCACCTGGACAGAATATACGGATTGGAGTGAGTGTGCTGAACTGTGACACACAGAAAGGTTACACGCAGCTGTGTGAAATGGATTTGTATCACTGAGCTAAAACAACAAAAAAACTAATTTTTTTGTATATTTTGTTTTGGATTTTTGTTTTTTTTGGAACGTGACGTGCAGAAACTATCGTAGAGCTAACTGACACCCTAGTGACGATAGCTATTTAGACTGCGACCCAGACAAATGTCGCACAGAGATTTTTAGGATTAAGCTATATACGTGACAGGCGTCACCTGGACAGAATATACGGATTGGAGTGAGTGTGCTAAACTGTGACACACAGAAAGGTTACACGCAGCTGTGTGAAATGGATTTGTATCACTTAGCTAAAACAACAAGACTGCCGATAGGAGGAAATGGCCGTGACCCATTCTACCTGTCCCACCCCATTCTTATAACTGCTAACGCCCGCTATATAACGAGGCAGGACACCCTTTAACGTTTCAAACCCTCTTTTATTGGGCGGTGATCGGCCACAGCAGATAACATTGTTGTAAAGTTAACTCTTTTTCTCTCCAATATCTTGAACGCTTAACCAGTAGCGGAGCGCTATGCCAACCGTCGTCTCACACAGCGGGCACCTCCGCCATCCGCCTTAGCCTTCCAAATTCAGAATTACCGCCTGCTGTGACTTCGCATAACACCCCGGATAATCTGCAACAGAAACAACATCAGAAAACGAAACGAAATACAAACCCAAACCCCAGAGCAAAAACCAAAAGGGGCGGGCGGGACAAACCCGCTTCCTATTCCAAGAGGAAGTGCGGGGGGGTCAGCAACCCTATATATACCCCCAGGGAGGGGCCACCGCACCGTGGGAAAACTGGGGGGAGGAGGAAAAGGAGGAGAAAAGAAGGAGGAGGGACAGCCCTCCCTACCAGCACCACTTAACCCCTTGCTTCCCAAAACCCAGGCCTACATAGGGGTGACAGGTCCCTAAAAACCCGGCCATGACCCAGACAGGAGGGGAGGGGGGGCATCTGCAGTCTCTTAGCCCCCTCCCTAGCCTGTCGGGTGCTCATCCAGACTGCCGATAGGAGGAAATGGCCGTGACCCATTCTACCTGTCCCACCCCATTCTTATAACTGCTAACGCCCGCTAAATAACGAGACAGGACACCCTTTAACAATTCAAACCCTCTTTTATTGGGCGGTGATCGGCCACAGCAGATAACATCGTTGTAAAGTTAACTCTTTTTCTCTCCAACATCTTGAACGCTTAACCAGTAGCGGAGCACTATGCCAACCGCCGTCTCACACAGCGGGCACCTCCACCATCCGCCTTAGCTTCCAAATTCAGAATTACCGCCACGGAGGAGACCCGCGGCCTCACACGGGGCTCCGACCACCACCCAATAAACAAAGTGCCTGTTCAATGCCATCCTGAATGCCTGACAAGAAAATGTCAAGGCCAATCTCCGTCAAATGCACCCAGTCTGGTCTCAAAAGCGTGCGGTTGTCGCCCTCAAGTTGACGGTGCCTAACCACAATCCCACCCCGGGAGCGCACAAAGCGCGAAATACGCGCATTCACAGTGCGTCTACCCTTCTCAACTGACCCTGCTTCCCGAGCCCCCAGCCAAAACAGCCGAGGAGCGATCTCCGACCAAACCATTACGACCTCCGAGAAAAAGGCAGGAAACCGCTCGAGATCAGACCTCATTAAGTTAAGGAGCTCCGCAACGCTGGAGGAACCGAGATCATTTCCCCCGGCGTGAATGACGAGCACCACCGGACCGGCCGACTGATGTCCACCACCTCCCGGAGCAACTGCGACCATCGAAGACCTCTTATGCCACGCCATAGTACCTCCATTCCGTGAAAACCCAGCAACCGGCCACCTGGCCTGCACTCTGCTCTCTGAGCTGCCCAAAAAACGTAAGAGTGCCCGAGCACCCACACAGTCGGACGGACCACACCTATGAAAGAAAACAAAGTTTTTTTTTAACAAATCTCTTTTTATTGGTTTTTTGTATAAAGCAACATAGTACACATATGTGACATCGTATTCAGTAACATAATGAGATCACAATTGACAAGAATGACACATAGTATGTATTCAGAGAAATATATGATTATGGGTAGTAGTTGGAAGAGGTGGTTGGGTGAGGTAGGGGAAGATAGGGGTAGGAAGGATGAAAGGGGGAGACAAAGGGATAAAAGGGGTAGGTTGATGAGTAGTCATCTAGATCTTCACCCCCCGGAGTAACAATCAGGAGGGTGAATTTCCAGACGATGAGTTAGTGAACTATGAACAAAGTATTCTAGTTTTCTCGATTAGGTCAGTGTTAATAAGTACATAAGAATAACAGCTCGCATCGAGGTAAGTAAGAGAAAGAAAAAGGTTAACATTACATTCTGTACTATGCAACCTTTATGAGCATAATAACATAACAGTTTGAAACGAATTGAGATGTATCATAATGATGATTTAGGTTTTTTATAGACCACATATTATTGAGTAGTATATATGAAACTTGCTGGTGACATCTTATACAAGCTAACCCCAACAAGAGAGGGGTTAAAATGAAGCAGCAATATTTGAAAATTGAAAATACGGCGAGATAACGTCTTACCAGGGGGCAAATCGTGATGATGGCTTATCGGTGAACAGATCTAAATATCTTCCAGAATGTGGGGGGAGGGGAGGGGGGGGGGAGGCCGTTCGTCATTTGTAAGTGTGGTTAATCTAGCAAACAATTTGGGGATTGGCGATATGTTTTCCACGGTTCCCAAAGCTTAATGAATTGAGAATGTCTCCTATTCGCCCAACTAGCTAACTCTTCTAGAAGATAAATTTGATCTACTTTATTCCTCCACTGTGATATACTCGGAGGGATGTTGCTTAACCAATGGAGTGGGATTAGTAGTCTGGCGGCTTGGACTAACATTGTGGGCAGATCTGAGTGTTTTGGGTGCCATGTATCAGATGGCAGCCAGAGAAGGGCTGATTGTGGAGATAGTTTAATGGATGTCTTGCATATGACATTTATGAGTTTCTCAAGTTGAGACCAATATGGTTTAATCAGTGGGCAGTGCCACATCAAGTGGCCCAATGAACCCTCTCCTCCTGAACATCTCCAGCATACATTAGATTCACTTAGTTTCATTTGTTTGAGTTTGCATGGGTCATTATACCATCTCGTCATTGTTTTGTACGAGTGTTCTTGTATACGTATGCATTTGGAGAATCCGTGGGAGTGTAGGTGAATTTTGACTACTTCAGCTTCTGAGAATGTGATACCTAAGTCAGCTTCCCAATTTTTAATATATGCTGGTGTGACAGCTGGTAATTGCGAAAAGATAGATCTATGTAAAAAGGATATGGCACGCTGAGGCCTTTTCTCAATGGTAGCGAGTTTTTCAAACCATGTACAGTCTGTAGTTGTATTATAGGTAGAGAGTAATAGCTTACAGGATCTGTGAAATTCAGCTAATTCTAGGAAGTTGCTTCTTTGAGTATACTTAGAGAATAGAATACGTGCATCATCTCCCTTCCTTAGTTCTTCTAAAAGCTGTGTAGATGTAATATGTTTAAATGAGGACCAAAAAGAGGGGATATTTTGAGTTTTGGATTCCAAAAGGAATGGAGTCAATGATGCAGGCATCGATATTGGCAACTTAGAGAATAGTTGCATGTTGGGTAAAAGAGATTGTATTACTTGGATTACCCCTTTTGTTAGGCCATAAGATATATTATGGGAGGTCTTAATGCCCCATAATTGTGCTAGACCTACATCTGTCAACATGGCTAATTCAATTTCTCCTCCCAATGTCCTAAAGCGCGGGATACATAATTGAAGCCACCTCTTCAGCTGGATCGCCTTGTAGTAATAATTAACATCTGGTAAGCCAAAACCACCATGAAGGCGGTCCATTATCAGTCTGGAGTATTTTATCCTTGGGCGCTTACCATTCCATAGGAAGGAAACAAAGAGAGATCTAATTTGTTGAAAGAAGTACTTAGGGACGTGTATTGGCACCATTTGCAGCAAATATATAAATTTTGGTAAAATGTACGTCTGTAAAAGGTTTTTACGCCCCATCCAAGACATATACAGTACCGCAAGTGATGATAATTGCCTTCTTATCTTCCTAATAAGAGGAGAATAATTGGCGGAGAATAGTTTGTTAGAATCTTTAGTTAAGGAAATTCCCAAATAAGGTAGGTTATCTGAACGCCATTTGAATGGATAAGAGCTGGACAATTGGGAGACATCTTTCTGTGGGAGATTAATGTTTAATGCTTCCGACTTGGTGTAGTTAATCTTAAAGTTCGATAAAGAACCAAATTTTTCAAAAAGGGCAACTATATGTGGGAAAGCTTGGAGGGGGTTTGTAACGAGTAAAAGAAGATCATCCGCAAATGCAGCACATTTATGGTCATTCCCACCCACTCTCAAGCCGCATATCTCCTTTGAGTCACGGAAGGCCTGTAAAAGTGTTTCCATAACCAGTATGAACAGGGTGGGTGATAGGGGACAACCTTGGCGCGTTCCATTGGAAATCTGAAATGAATTAGATAAAGCGCCATTGATTCTAATTCTAGCGCTTGGGTTGGTATATAATGTCATTACTGATTTGATATAGGAATCAGGGATCCCGAATCTACACAAGGTGTGAACCATATACGTCCAATCGACTCTATCAAATGCTTTTTCAGCATCGGTTCCTAATAAAATTAAGTGTGATTTTTGTTTTATAGCGTATTGTATTGCATTAATGACCCTGCAGGAATGAGAATTACCTTCTCTATTTTTAACAAAACCTGCTTGATCAGGATGTAGTAGGTGAGGTGTGATGGAGTTCATTCTAGAGGCCAATAGCTTCGCCCAAATTTTTACATCTAAATTAAGAAGCGAGATGGGCCTGTAGCTACTGCATTCCGTCTCATCTTTACCTTCCTTATGTAAAATCGTGATGGTAGCTTCTAAAGCCTGTTTGGGAAGAGATGATCCATTTGCGAGAGCTTGGCACCATCTAGTTACATGCGGCATGAGAGTAGGCAAGAGTTTTTTATAGTATCCGATCGGGAGACCGTCAGGTCCTGGAGCTTTGCCCATTGGCATTGATTTAACAATTCTCTCAACTTCATCTTGGGTTATGGGGGAGACTAGGTGTGCAGCATCAGCAGCCGAAATTTTTTGGAGGTTCAAATTATTTAAGAAGTCGTCTATTTGGGCCGTATGTTGAGTGATATCACCTTCCGCATAACTCCATAAACGTTGTCTAGTATGAGATAAATTGTATAATTCTGTATAGAATTTACAGAATTCCTCTGCTATATCCTTTGTGGATGTGAGGAGACTACCAGCAGTATTTTTTATATGTTTAATGTATTGCGAATCCTTTCTTTTCTTTATTAGATGAGTCATTATTTTACTTCCTCTGTCTCCATGTGCATAATATTTGTACTTAATGTACTGATAGGCTTTAGCACATTTAATATTTAGATGTTCTTTCAGTTGGCGCCTCAGGGATAAAAGGTCTGGTAATACATTAGTTGCCTTAGATCTTTTTTGTTGTTTTTCTAATAGTGATATCTGGGAGAGGAGGGAATTGAGGGTTTTTTGTCTGATTTTTTTGATCCTTGAGCCTAGTGCGATAAATTCGCCTCTAATAAAGGCTTTATGGGCCTCCCATACTATAGTATGCGAGGTGTCTTCAGGTTTGTTATCTGAGAAATATAAGGATAATTTATGGGTTATCTCTGACAAATGTTTTTCATTATCTAATAACGTCTCATTCAGCCTCCACTGCCATGTCCTTGCTGGAATATCCTTAAAGGAGATGGTCGTTGTTACAGGGGCATGATCAGAGATGGAGATTTGTCCTATTGAAGAGCTGCGTAGGGCCTCTATTTGATTTTCTGACATGAAAATATAGTCAAGCCTCTGGAAGGAATGGTGAACTGAGGAAAAGTAAGAGAAATCTTTTACCGAGACATTTAGAGTACGCCACGTGTCTATAAGTTGAGCTTCTGAAATAAGTTTCTGAACACCACCCAGTGATTTATACGGTTGTGCAGAAACTCCTGTGGATGTGTCTATAAGGGGATTCAGCGCTATATTTAAATCTCCACCAACTATTCTCATTCCCTCCGCGAAGTCCTGAAATTTCTTCAGAGTGGTTTTCATCCACTGGTGTTGTCTCGTATTTGGTGCATAGAGGCAGGCTAGAGAAACCTTAGTATGGGCTAATGTACCTTTTATGAAGAGATATCTCCCGTCATCATCCGATTGTAACAGATCCAGCTGAAAAGGCAGCCTTTTTGAGATAGCTATGCTAACTCCCCGCGCCGCAGAACAATAGGTAGAATGGTACCATTGGGAGAAAACTGATGTCGGTAGACTAGGAATCTTGTTGGTTTTAATATGGGTTTCCTGCAAGAAACATATATCAGTTTTGTGTTTTTTCAATAATGTAATCACCTGAGATCTCTTCTGTGGAGTTCGTAATCCCCTTATATTAAAAGTGGTAATATTTATCAGCGCCATGTCAAAATAAGGTTGAAAGGGGCATAGATAGCTATTATCACATGTATAATGTCACGAATAATAGTGTGGTCTTGTATAATAGATAACAGAGAAAATAACATCCCAATAACAGCAGTTGCATATACATTATGAAACATATAAAATGGTAATAATATAAGAATCCACTGTAAGTGGTTAATCAACAGTGATAACCCTGTAATAAAGGGTGAATGTGATAACCGAGGGCGAACAAGAACGTCCATCCCCAACCTGGCATCACAGCCCCGTGTTAGTAACAATTTATGAAGCAATAACGCTGGGAACAGCCCACGTTACACATATAGAAGGAAAATATGGTTTTAGATATGCTAGGCAAAGGTAGCTCAAAGTAACATGTACCAATATATTGTTTGAACAGAAATGTGAATAAACGATAGCCTAATCTGATTTGTAGTGTAGGCAAGAAAAAAAACTGTTAAATGGTTAATAAGACCTCTAATTGGTAAACTGAGGTTTTCATGGTCTTCAATTTAGAGTGAACCGAGCAGGTCATCAAAGGGAAACAGTTCCATAGATATGGGATGCGGACCAAGTAACAGACATGGTCAGAACCTGGGTCTGTGTATCCATATGGTCAGATAGCAGTTGGGACAGTCACCCTTTCAACATTGATGTGAGAGGAGTTCATAGTTTTGCACTATGGGTGCTAAAGAATGCATTTCAGGCCAATCACATAAGTACTTATCTGGTGAAAAAGGTGATGTCAGGTCTTTCTCCATATTCTGCACTTCTAGACTAAGTATTAGTTAGAGGTTGGTGCTGGGACGTAGTCAGTCGATGCATCTCCTACTTTTAGGTGATTTGTGTCTAGTAGTAGTCGACCACCCTTCTGGTTGCGGGAGCGGAGGAAGTTTCTGTAAGGCGATATCGACTGGAAGCCATGAGTCGATCTGTAATGGCGCTATATCCAGAATGGACCATGCCGATGGGAGATCAGATGGAGTTTTAATGGTGCATCTTCTGCCATTAGCATTGAAAGTGATCCCAAAGGGGAACAGCCAGCGATACGGTGTTTTGTGGCTGCGCAGGATATCTGTGAGTGGCTTCAGGGCTCTTCTCTTCGCCAACGTAGAGGGAGCTATGTCTTGAAAAAGCAGGATCTGGGCCTCTCCCAGGGTAATAGATTTCTTTTCTCTCGCAGCCTGTAAAATGTCCGCGGTATCTCTGAAGCTAAGAAGGCCGCAGATGACATCTCTTGGCGGTTCATCTTGTCTGGGCGGCGGCCTAAGAGCGCGGTGTATACGTTCTATGGTGATAGCTTGGGCCCTTTCATCTCCAAGCAGCATAGAAAATATGTCCATAGCAGTAGATTGCAGATCTGTGTGGATAATAGATTCTGGTAATCCTTTTAGTCTTACATTTTTCCGTCTACTACGGTTTTCCTGATCTTCTATGAGATAGTAGGCGTTGTTAAGAGAGTTGATCTGGGCGCCAAGAGCCTGTGTCATTGCTGAGCTATGTGCTGTGATAAGGCCTTGATTGGCCTCTAGTGATTCCACTCTGTGCCCGATTGCCCTCATGTCATGCCTGAGATCTTTTATCTCCTGTAGCAGAGGAGCCATGGTCTGCTTGAGGGTATCTTTAATAAAAGATTTGGTAATCACCTCGTTCCCTTCTGTTTCAGTGATGTCCGTGCAGCTGCTCGTTTCCTCCTCCACTTCCTCGTCTGAAGCTGCCGCGCTTGCTTGCGCCGCCATCTTGTCTATGCGCGCTGGGGAAATTGCAAGCCTCCGTTTCAAGAAACGATCCATTTCTGCTTGACCTTTTCTCTGCCGGGGAGTAGTGGGAGCTTCCCCTTGCTTGTTTTTCCCTATTTTCACCATTTTGAGCCGTGTCCCAGCGATATAAAAGCGATAACACGGGGCCGTGTAGCAGGAGCTCTCAGCTCAGACCTCCATGCAGCTCAGCGGTCAGGCTCCGCCCCCCAAAGAAAACAAAGTTAACAACAACAAGAAGCCAAGCATTAATATTATTTTTTTTTTTGTATAAATGGGTAATTTAGATGAGCAGTTCCGGTCTAATATAACGGGCAAAACAATTGGAATGCCATCTGCCAATCCTCTGAACCTCGGACTCCGGCAAACCCGCCCTGGCTGCCTCTGTCGCAGCCCCAATCCTAAAGGAATGAGTCCCAAAATCACCAGGAGGGACCCCCCACCTCAGTAAGGCAAGCCCTAAAAACCGACAAAAACTGAAACTTCATGAGTGGGGACCCGTCCTGGTGAGAAAGGAAATTAATACCCTGTACCCGGAGAGAGGAGTATGTAGCCACCAACTGGACCGGGCATACCGGACCCGCGACCGGCAAAAAAGGAATCCAAGACCCTCTCCCGTATTGATCCGTCTTTGAGCGCCGGATCCGAATCCTGAGGGAGCCGGAGGCCAAACAAATGTCCTCGAACTGTAAACCACCAGGCCGGGAACGTGAAGACGGAACCAGCTCCCCAATTCGCAAAGCACCAAAGAAAGCTAGGCAAAAGGCCGCCGCAAATAACGCAGCTTCAAACTTGGATCGGCACACCACGGAACAAGCCGCGATAATGTCGCCCAGAAGCTTGAAGGATATAGGACGCCTACTGTCCATGCGAACCCCTTCCTTTCTCCAACCCTTCAACGCCTGGCGAATCAGGAAATGCTTGGTAACATCTGGCCAGCTATACAAGTGGAAATAAAAGGCCACACCCGCTAACCGCCGCTGCGCAACCGCCGCCGAGCAACCAGCCGATCGCATCTGTATAAGGAATTCCACCGTAACCTCCAACCTGGCCGAGCACAGAGTGGCCACTTCTCGGGACCCCACCAGCGCCAGCCAGTCTGCCCACGCCTTACCGTGCGACCTCCAAGTAGCCTGGGAAACCGAAGCGCGGATCAAGGACATCAGCTGCGGTCCACCACTTCCCATAGGAACGCCGGGCAATCCTGTCCAACTGGGTCCGCCTCCGGGTGAAGGGCTCGGAAAACCTGCCAATTACAACGAGACAGAGCATCAGCCATAGCGTTCTCGACCCCCGGGACATGCCGGGCACAAAAAAAGATATTCCGCTCCAAGCATCTCAAAACCAAACATTGAAGCAAAGCCAATACTGGAAGCGACGCAGAGGACAGACTATTAACCCCTTGAACCACCGATAGGTTGTCCGACCAAAAACACACTCGGCTATTAGCCAAACTGGACCCCCATATTTCCATGGCGACAACAATGGGAAAGAGCTCAAGCAGCGTTAAATTGCGGCAAAGCCCTGAGGAGACCCAGGCGGGGGGCCAGGAAGAATAACACCAGTGCGTACCAAAAATGACCCCAAAACCACAGGAACCAGCCGCATCAGAAAACAACTGAATCTCTGCATTTGACCGTTCTGAAGCCATGTAACAAGTGCGGCCATTGTAGGAGAGAAGGAATTCCCGCCACACCAGCAAATCCAACTTCAAGGACTTAGTCACCCTAATACGGTGACTAGGAACCCGAACCCCTTTAGTAGCAAGCGATAACCGCCGCGAGAAAACCCGACCCATAGGCATGACACGGCAAGCAAAGCATAACAAGCCCAGCAGGGACAGAAATTGGAGGAGGGAAGCCTTCCTAACCGCCAAGAAACCGTCAATGAGCTGAAGGAGCCGCTGCAACTTATCGTACGGCAAACGAAAAACCATGTCTACGGAATCAATCTCAATCCCAAGGAAAGACAAACACGTCCTCGGGCCTTCCGTCTTTTCCGCCGAGACCGGGAGCCCGAACCGAGACATAGCTGCCAAGAAAGTATCCAACAGCCGTTTACATTCCTGAAACGACTCGGATACGAACAAAAAGTCATTTAAATAATGTATAATAGAACTAGAGCCCGACTCGAACCGCACTGCCCATTCCAGAAAGGAACTGAACAACTCAAAATAATGACAAGAAATCGAACAACCTATGGGCAAACACGTATCAAAATAATAACCCCCGTCCACATAACAACCCAGAAGATGGAAACAATCGGGGTGAACAGGGAGAAGCCTAAATGCCGACTCAATGTCAGATTTAGCCAGGAAGGCGCCCCGGCCGGCGGCCCCAACCAGGCGAACCGCATGGTCAAAAGACACATAAGAGACCGAGCCGTCCTCCTGGGAAATGGCATCGTTTACCGACGAGCCCCTAGGGTGAGAAAGGTGGTGGATCAACCGGAATTTGCCCGGCTCCTGCTTGGGAACAACACCAAGCGGCGAAACCCGCAAATTGGGAAAAGGCATGTCCTTGAAAGGACCCAAGATACGACCCGAGGCGACCTCCTTTGCGACTTGACCGATTTCAAGTTGTCCGCAAAAACTGGACACCTACTCAACACAAACGGAATGAAAAACCAACCAGAAAAACCCAAATTTGCAATAGCCCTCGTTAAATAACCAGCAAGCCCCTGGCCGTCGGACGGCCACCGGTCCCTGCGCTTAAGTACCGCCGGAACCAGCGGCCGCGCCAAGAAAGGGCTGCGGCCGGGGGGCCGTCATGAGACGCAACCACACATCCGCCGCCTTCACCCCCCACCCGATACTAGGCTGCAAAGCCAAACGCCTACGAAAATCTTCGTCATACCGCCACCATGCACTGCCGCCGTGAGCCTTATATGCATTGTAAATAATGTCCTGATATATGAACAGCTCAGAGCAGCGGTCAGGGTGGCGTTGACCCATGATGCATCCAAGCACCGTAAACGCCTGCAGCCAATTGTTCATTGTTTTGGCCACCTTAGGCCTCCGTTCGTATGGCTTGTCCGAAGGATAACGACGCTCCTTATCCACGGTGTGCTGATCCACCGATACCAAAGACCAAATGTCAATGTACTGGTTGGACCAAATCTTCTCCCTAGTCGGTTCGTCAATGTGCGAACCCAACGGGCTGACACCGCAAAAAAGAGCGTCCTTATGTACTCCGGCCAACACGGCCGGGGACCCTTTAGCAGTAGCAGGCGAGTCATTTACCGCGACCGACTGCGACATCGTGGACTGCAATTTATCCACTAGAGCCTGGAGGGCCGCTAGCACATCCTGCCCACAATTCCCCGCCCCCCAAGCCCCCGCTGGAACCGAAGGGGACGGAATCAAAGCCGCAGGAACAGCCAACGACGACACCACAGGCACCACACTGGCGGCCCTGGATGGACAAGGGACCCGGCTCTCTCCACTCTGAACCACAGTCTCCTCCGGTGCGCTGGACGACCCATCAGATGGAGACGGGGAGCGCCACCTAGAGGACCTGGAACGACGACTCCTGCCGGACTCCCTGGAATGCCGACGGAAATGGCGCCGTCTGGCATGACGCCGGTGACGCCTACTATAGTCTGGGGACGAGGAAGAAGACTCCGAGCGCCGCCGGCTCAGAAGGAGCGTCCCTAGCACGTGAAGTCGAGGGGGGGCAGGAGCACTAGGGGAAGCATGAGGCTGATCCCCCGGTAGGGGGAGGGGGGAGCAGCCACCCCTTCTGAACACCCAGCATTACTGGGAACAAACCCTGCAGGGGACAAATTAGCATTAACCACCCCCTGTGAGGGAGGGGGGGTTGGGGGGGCGTCTGAAGAGACAGAGCTGTGCTGACCCCCCATGACTCCTGCAACAGGCACAGAGCTTCCCGCGCTGCAGATCAGCGCGCCAGGAAGCCCATGCACTGGAGGAAGGGGAGGAGCTATACTCGGGCCCTGCGCTGGCAAAACTGCGCCGGGCCTCCTAAGGGACACTGAGGCCGGCGGACTGTGACCCAGCCTAGTGGGGGGCCGCGACCGCCGAGATGACCGCCGGCCCCCCGCACTACTGACAGAGCTCTCCTCCCCCCGCAGGCCCGGAACACCGGAGGACCGCACGACCGCGGGGGAAGAGGAAGAAGGCGCCGAGGCTGCGCTCTCCAGAAACGAGCGCAGCCAGTCAGCGCCCTCAGATGCGCACCGCTCCCGAATTGCCGCAAACAGAGACTTGGAGGACATCTTGGCAGGTAGGCAGCACAAACCCGCTTCCTATTCCGAGAGGAAGAGCGGGGGGGTCAGCAACCCTATATATACCCCCAGGGAAGGGCCACCGCACCGCGGGAAAACTGGGGGGGGAGGAAAAGGAGGAAAAAAGAAGGAGGAGGGACAGCCCTCCCTACCAGCACCACTTAACCCCTTGCTTCCCAAAACCCAGGCCTACATAGGGGTGACAGGTCCCTAAAAACCCAGCCATGACCCAGACAGGAGGGGAGGGGGGGCATCTGCAGTCTCTTAGCCCCCTCCCTAGCCTGTCGGGTGCTCATCCAAAAAACTATTTTTTTATATATATTTTGTTTTCTATATTTTTTTTTAGTTTTGTTTTTTTTTGGAACATGACGTGCAGAAACTATCGTAGAACTGACTGACACCCTACTGACGGTGGCTATTTAGACTGCGACCCAGAAAAATGTCGCACATAGATTTTTAGGATCAAGCTATATACGTGACAGGTAGCAAATTACTTGGTTGTATTCCGTGACGTACAGAAAGTGTCTCAACCGGACAGAATATACGGATTGGAGTGAGTGTGAAATGGATACAACTAATTTTTTTATATATTTTTTTTTTATATATTTTTTTTTAGTTTTGTTTTTTTTTGGAATGTGACGTGCAGAAACTATCGTAGAGCTGACTGACACCCTACTGACGGTGGCTATTTAGACTGCGACCCAGACAAATGTCGCACAGAGATTTTTGGGATCAAGCTATATACGTGACAGGTAGCAAATGACTTGGTTGTATTCAGTGACGTACAGAAAGTGTCACCTGGACAGAATATACGGATTGGAGTGAGTGTGCTGAACTGTGACACACAGAAAGGTTACACGCAGCTGTGTGAAATGGATTTGTATCACTGAGCTAAAACAACTGAAAAACTAATTTTTTTTGTATATTTTGTTTTGGATTTTTGTTTTTTTTTGGAACGTGACGTGCAGAAACTATCGTAGAGCTAACTGACACTCTACTGACGGTGGCTATTTAGACTGCGACCCAGACAAATGTCGCACAGAGATTTTTGGGATCAAGCTATACACATGACAGCAAAATACCTTGTTGTATTCAGTGACGTACAGAAAGTGTCACTGGACAGAAAATAGTGAGTGTACTGAACTGTGACACACAGAATGGTTCCACACTGCTGTGTGCAATGGATTTGTATCACTGAGATATAACATAAAAAAAGGGGGTTATATATGGCGGTAGCTGCACTACTAGTGCCAGCCAGCCAAGCCAGGAGACAAAAAAAAAGTCTTCTAGCCCTTAGAAGGGCTGTTGGGTTCTTTGTGGGTGATCCCTGCCTAACAGAGAACTAAATGCAGGCCCTAACACTGTTCCTGAAACGCAGCAGCTCTATCCCTAACAACATCCAGACGGCATCTGAGCCGAGCACCGCGGCCAGTCACTAGTATATTCCAGGGTCACCTGATCAGGCCAGCCAACCCCTGCTATCGACATGTAAGGGCCCCACGTGATGCTGGGTGTACCGCAGAGTCTCCTGGCTTGTGATTGGCTGTGTTTTTAGGCGCCAAAAAAGCACGATGCGGAAGTTGCCATTTCCTCGAGCATGGCGAGATACTCGTCCGAGCTGCGAGTACTTACGAGTACCCTAATACTCGAACGAGCACCAAGCTTGGACGAGTATGCTCGCTCATCTCTAGTCATTATGCATCTGGCCAGCTTTCTGTTACTCTCGACCACATTCTTACTTTAGATAATTATAGCAGCTTCATCTTTCTGTAACTTTTCTTTACCTAAAATCAAAATTATATGAACAAAGTATACCTTCTTACTGAAGAAACTTTCTGTGATCTCTTGACAACTAATTATCAAAAGTTTCCTCCACAGTGAGCTGGAGCCCAGGAGACACATGAGGTCATGGTGAAAACTTTCCACACTCCATTCCCTTTACTGTATGTGTATATATCTGATCATGGGCCTGATCTCCTCACACAAGATCTCTACATTATCAGGAATCTGCATTTCATTATTTTATTGTTTTAGTGTTTCCTTTCTTTATGTATTAATAAAGGAAGATGAAAAGTATTTCCAAGGAAACAGCAGAAAAATATGACGTCAGGAACATGGAGAAATCTGAGGTAAGTACAGAATCATTGTACAGTATTATTACTAGTAGTAGAAGTAGTAATAGTGGTGGTGCTAATATTAGTAGTAGTAGTAGTTTAGGTATATGATGCTGTCATATTCAGTAACATTATATAAAAAACTATAAAATCTATTCCTGTAGAAATATAATAATTACACACATAGATATATGTAGAAACTGGAGAAACCACAACTCTCGGCCAAGCTTCCAGTGCAGATAAGCCCTGTATAATCTCTGCTGCTCCTCCAGTAGGACGGCTGCACATCTCACCATAGTCTTCTATACATTTCTTCTCCTGGACTGTATAAGGACAACCTGTTTCCTAATCCACTTGGTTTCTTCATCAAGTTTATTGTAGAATATGAACCGTCTCCATATTGTGTACAAATGGCTTAAAGAAGGAACCAAGTCCCCCCAATATATAACCTGTATTCTATGTGAGCTCCTGGCTGCAGATCTCCACTGATCAGCAGCTTCTTCTGGGTATAATGTAGAGAAGAGATTATAAACTGCAGGAGGTGTGAGAATTACTGCTGGATGGAAGTGCAGACTCCTAATAACATGTGCAGGATGGGACTGATGAGGTGTCCTCAGGTTCTACTGACTACTCCACATCAGAAGAAGAAGACCTCACAAAGACATGGATTTATAGGCAGGAAAGTGGGAACATTGCATGATGGACATTACAATAAATATACAATAAATAAACACCAAAGTCTGCCCCCTACCCCCAGAAAAAATATAATATAGATCAGGATGTGACATATAATACATCCACATGGTCTGTTATAGACACTAGACATGAGTGAAGTTTTAAACAATTTGATTTGGCTGCTTTTCCCAACTTTGCCAAATATTTGATTTGCTAAGAAGTACTTAGTAACAAATTGCATTCAAATGTATGGAGCAATAGGAACGGTGATCTCACTGCCCCCGTCTTTGAATCCTTCAGATGCCTTGTTTAAAGCTGATTGTGCTATCTGAGACTTAGGGCTCGTTCACATCACTGTTAGGGATTCCGTTCAGGCTTTCCGTTATAACATTGTTATAACGGAAAGAAACGGAATCCCTAGGACGGAAATCAAAATGGACACCTTTAAGAGGCATTCTGTTTTGATCCGTCATAATAGAAGCCTATGGCCCTGCATAACGGATCTGTCTGGCTTCCTGTTGACAGGACTTTGTTTTCCGTCAGCATAACGGCAACCAGACGGATCCGTTATGCAGGGCCATAGGCTTCTATTATGACGGATCAAAACGGAATGCCTCTTAAAGGTGTCCGTTTTGATGTCCGTCCTAGGGATTCCGTTTCTTTCCGTTACAACGATGTTATAACGGAAAGCCTGAACGGAATCCCTAACGGTGATGTGAATGAGCCCTTACATTGGGGCCTTTTAGGGGTTAGTCAGGGCTGCAACATCTGTCCACAGTTAAGTGATTGAGGTATGTTTTTTTTTACCGCCATTTCAGGAAAAATTGATTCATTACCACGAAGTGCCAAGAAATTTGGATTCATAGCAGATAGAGGTGAGCGAGTCATTAAAAATTTTATTCGCCAAACATGTGTATATTCGACGAATATATTAGTTGAATCTGCGTACAAAATATACGTTATTATGTGGCGTTTAGCGAACATTCGCGCACTAATAACGAACGTTCAGTTTTAAAAGGTATGCGACTTCTGTGAACACGTACGCATGAGCGTAAAAATTGCGTACGAAAATGACGGGTTTTGCTGGAGAGGAATGGTGGAGCAGGAGGAACGCTCTGAGTCTGACCCCAGCTACATATGGATACTGTATCAGCAGATGACAGCAGATCATCCGGCTGAGACTGTGTTTTGGACCCACTACTACTTTTAACTTCCAAATCCTGATCAAATCCTTATGCTGAATACTAACCGATGCTCTAAAAACAGGATTTCATGTGTTTTTTATTTTTCATTTCTTCTGACAGATCAGAAGAGGGGTAAATAAATAGTGATGTCAACAAGGCCAAACAGGGACACTAGGGGTGGAGGTGGCAACAGTATGAGGAGTCAACATAGTGCCCCAGTCACAGAGTTGGGAAGGTGACAACAGCATGAGGAGTCCACATAATTGCCCCAGGACATAGTAGGGAGGTGTGGAGCAACAGCAGAGAAGATGGCAGCAGAGGAAGCAGGTTTGTGGCATCAGGCGGGTTGCAGCATCAGAATAGTGCTGAAGCACATGGCCAGAAGTAAAGGTACATTTTTCACAATGTTCTGGTGAGGCAGCACACTGCAGTCAGAACATTACTTCCAGAATTATCTAGTCTAAAGTATTAGGAAATCCTGGCTGATCCAAGTCTGATCTCTCAAAGGTTAATCCCTCAACATTTCCTGTTGAAAGGCGAGTTCTCTTTGGACTAACTATGTCCCCCACTGTACTTAACACCTGCTCTGATGCCACACTATTGGCCGGGCAAGAAATCTTGTCCAGCATAAACTTGGCCAGTTGCGGCCACAAATAATGTTTGGCTACCCAGTAGTCCAAGGAATCTTGGATCTGGGGAGAAAGGTTGCAGTCCAAGGATGCTACCACCTGCTTGTTCAAGTTCTACTCCATGTCCTGCTGCTTCCACTGGGTGGTTTCTTCAGTAGGTGGGTTTCTTCATTATAGATCCAAGACTTAAGTTGCTGCTGATGGAGCTGGTGCTGCTCCTGCCCCCAAATACACACACCCTCCAGCAGTTATAGAAGTGAGGACTAAATGGTCTACAGTATTGAAAACAGTTATACACTAGAGCTGGATGAAGCCGTCACTTTCAAGTCCTTTTTGTAGATTGTTTGCTCTTTTAATTTTTGGGGGTAATTCATTTTTTTTTTGTTTATCGTCTATTTTTTAGCTTTTATAGGCATTCTATATGTTGATCTACTTCAAGGGGGTAGACATCTACCTGTGGAAAATTCTGGTTGAAAATATGAAGAGCGACATTAGGAATAACTTTTTGTGGCTGTTCCATCAACTTCTGCACTTTTAGCACCTTTCTATTAATCTATAATTAATTCTATTTTGCGTCAATTTGTTATATTTTAATACATTTAACAATTTATTATTTTTCACTTCTTTGTTCCGTTTAGTATAGTGAAATTATGGTACAATGCACTTTCAGAATTTACACACCATGTATGTTTTTAACTATTTACTGACATTAAATTGCACGTTTATATGGTGATGTTCACTGTATTTACCATGTGCTGCACATTCCTTTGTGTGTCATATGCACAGGGATTTTGCCTCTCCTTTTTTTGTATTGTATATTAAATAGACCTTATTACTTCTTCTGGTCATTTTATATCAGTTTAAACATTGTATTGCTGCTAGTGCACAACTTGTGTACAACCCCATGGCGCTGTGCTCTGTTTTTTAATGGCCCCCATGGTTACGGAGCGCTGAACTTTCTCACCTGACCATCTGTTCAGTGGCACGCAACGCAGGCCATTTTTTTTGGGGGGGGGACCTGAGGGCTGTAGTGTTGGGTCTGGCCGCATCATCACAGGTATGCGCCAGTAAAAGTCTCAGGTGCGGTGGATTTAGAGGCCTATATATTACCACAATTGTTCCACATCTGTTGCCACCTGACGAAGCCAATCTAATGGTGAAACGCGCATCGAGGGTTTTGCTATAGAGGGTAGACTGGACCATCACCATTATGGGTATATGAATACATTTACTATTTCTCATGTCTTTGTCTTTTGACCTCTATGTTTGCTCCTGCAGCTGCTCTGCATTTTCCTATCAGTAGTATTAGGAATGCCTGACATTTCAGCCTAGTTCATTTGCTATCTATACTAATTGTATTGTATTTGTATTCGTTGTGTGGATAATGGCTATTGATCTCCAACTTGCCCGAACGGTGTGTATGTATGGTGCTGCAATTGTATAGGCTACTGTTTCTTAGCATTGATATTTTATTCAATATTTATTACATTACTGACATTTTTGACAGGCTATATTTATTTAAACATATTGGCCTGGTTCTTTAACCTTGTATTGGCTCTGATTCTGCAGTAATTCTATGGGGCTTTGTTCCAACTGGCCTCAGTCATTTGATGTGATGTGTTATTAATTATATGTACTATTCAATAAATGATATACTTTTATATATTAATTATTTTCTATTTCATAGGGTAATTGCATTCTTGATAAGTTATCTGACACCCACATCCAGAAGTCAGTGGGCTCCTCTGACACCACTCTTAGTTGGCATGGACCAGGAACAATATCAGTGGCCCCACCTTTCTTGAACCTGCCTCTTTCTTCTTCTGCTCTTTCTGCTTGTGAAGTATTGTATGCTGCCTGCTCTGCTCCACTTTTCAGTGAGGACGAGCTTATTGAGAACAGTCAGCAGCTACTGCTCAGATTTGAAGTAGAGATACGCTGATTCCTCCTGTAGGCGGGCAAGTAGGGATGATGAGAGTTGCGTAGGAGCATGTGTGAACGGTTATAGACCATGGGACTGGTGAGAATTACATCAGTGAAGTGCAAAGAGTAGTGGATGATGATGTAGCCAATTGCACGGGGGAGCCGGGTGACACATCTCCTAGTGGCCCACACCCCTTTTCCATCAGTCAAGGCTCCAGAACCTCATCAGAAAGGAGCTACTGTTTCTGGTGCTCCTCCTTCTCCTACTTTTCATCAAAGCATTTAGCCAGCAAGGCAATTGCAAAAAGACAACAGCATGCGTACACTCATCCAACGGCGCAAAATATGAACATTTTCCTGGCCAAGTTGCTCGTACAACAGTCCCTCTCTTTCCATGTGGTGGACTGTACATCTTGTAGAGAACTGATGGCTTCTTCAGAGTCAAGGTGGAGAGTCTCAAGCCATCGTTCCTTCTCCAAAAATGCTGTATCAGCCCTGCAGATGTATGTTGAGAAGAAGGTGTTCCTGTCCTTGAGTGTTTGGTACAGTTCATGGCAGCGCCGACGTGTGGAGATATAACTATAACTATGGTAAAGAAAAATATATTTCCTTTAAGGCCCTCTGTGTAAATGTGGTTCCTTCCTAGCCATACCATATACTTAGCCAGATGATGTCAATGCTGTCTTTGTGTTCTCAAGCTATGATTCCTGCGCTAATGTCCTCCTCAGCCTCCACTTCAGGCATAATTCGGAGTGGTCCTCCACCATACCACCTATGCAGAGCGCTGCAGTGTCATGCTGTTCTGCTACTGGCCTGCTTCGGGTCCTTCAACAGGAAATTGAATCCTGGCTCTCCTTACCAACTGAAGATCGGAACCATGGCCACGAACAGGAAGAATACTGCGTCAAAGAGTTCTGACTCATGCTCCTTGCATGGCACAATGTCTTTAATCTGGTTGAAAGTAGAGATGAGAGAATCTATTTGTCGCTTCGTAGATTAGTATCAAATATTATAAATTTTCTACTCCGAAACGAATCCAGATTTTTTCGGATTCACTTCGTATTATTCGTAAATTTTCATAAAATTTTGAACGCTAACTCTACGTACGCTACGTACGCTATGTACGTAACGTACGCATTATTCGTGAAGTAAGAAAATGATGATATGCCCCCTCAAGAATGGGAAAGTGAAGATATGCCCCCTCAGAAGTGGGAAAAACCAGCCCTGCCCACCGGGAACTAACTATTGGCACGTATAGGGAGTAAAGACTCCTCCCTCATTACTCCTCCCTCCTTTGAACCAGTTTAGACCAGCACTGAACACTGAACAGTACAGCAAGCACGGCTAAAGAACTACGTCTGAAGTGGAGTGAAATGGTCTTTGGGGACGAATTCCACCACCACCCGCTCCAGACATCAAGGTGTCACAACTGTGCAATAGAGACTCACATGATTCAGTGTCCATATTCTCCTTGCCAGCTGATGAGGTTGCTGCGGCCCGTGAGGCGGCTCGTCGTGAGGTGGCTGGTGCAGCTGCTGTGGCTGGTTTGGCGGAGGCGGCTGGAGCACCCACTTCGCCGCCCAGGAAGAGATCAACACCTTCCATATGGCAGAACCCAATTGCTCCAGCATCGGTGACGGCCCACATGCAGACCACCATCTAGGACTACAAGAATGTGGTGGAGGACTGGGTAATAAAGGTACTGGACCATCCTAGGCCAGCAGATCCTACATTGGAGCTCCGAAAGGGAACTGTCCTGTGGTTTTCGGTGGAGCGAGGCTCTGGCTTCCTGGCGAATGGCTTCCTGGCGGACAACGAGGATGGCAAGGAGTACTTCGTGGGCCACAGGTCAGTTAAACAGCCGTACCTGCCCCAACCCCGTCACAGCCTGTACGTAGGGGATCAGGTGGAGTACACCCCCATGGCATCCCTGAAAGGCCCCTTTCCTACTGGGGTTACCCTACTGCCTAAGCCCCTGGTCCCAACATCACCACCTGAAGTTTGGCCGGAGGAACCAACAGGCACAGTACCGGTGCGCTGCCTTCAGGAGTCACCAGATGGCACCCTCCGCTTCAGGGAGAAGCCACAGGCCACAGCCGGAGCCTCTGATACCTGGACTGCCACCACCACTACCATCACAGTCCTTTCAGTTGGGTCAGCTGACAGCGTCATCATTTACATTCCAATTCACAGTGATCCACCAGTACCAACTACCGTGGAAGATGAAGCATGCAGCGGCCAGGAGAGCTGGGGCTTCTTCCCTAGATGCAGCCTTGCCGGAACCACTGCAGCCAGAAGTCCTTACCCCTGCTGTCCCAGCAGGAGGATACGGAAAAGCGCAAGTGGCTGCAGCTCTCGCCAGCGTGACCACCACCAGGACGTGGTCAAGTCCGACTTCTGGAAGAAGAGGGCAGTGGAGTTCCACCACAGCAGCGAGCTTGGCCTACAGGAGGCAGGAGCGTCCTCTGATGTCCTTCAGTAGCAGCTCAAGCGAGGAGCACTTCAGGTCCCTCATCTGAGGAACCCAACTACTGGCTGTCTGATTTAAAGGACACTTCAAGAGGACCTATGGGAGCCACACCATAGACTGCACTTGATGGGTGAGAGCTAGTTGGCACTTGTTTTGTTTAGTTTGTATTGCCCCCTGTTTGATTCTCACCCAGATGGACATAGCGCACCTATTTTCCTTTTTCCCCCCTTCTCAGGTTATTTGGGAGCCCGCTTTGCAAAAAGGGTTCTCTATTTGTTGCTATTTTATATCATCCATGTGGATTACACATTACCTGTTTGGATTACAAAATTACCTCACTTGGTATACAATTGCATTTTGGACTGTGTTTTAGTGTTTTATTATCAAGCAGCCACGACTCGAGGAGAGACTCAAACGTATATCTGAGCCTTTTATGCTTGCAAATGTGAAATTGATTCACGGAAAATGGTGCACTACAGCGGAAAATGCCGTTGACAATATATGGCTAAACCCTCACTCTGATGTTAAAATGAGACTTTCGCCAGTATATCCTTATATCAAAGACATACCGGAGCCCGAGCACCGCGTCAAGGTATCTCAGTTGGCATCGGGACCTACGCTATCCCTACTGTGGTATAGATAATAACAGATAGGTGCAAGAGGTCCGAAACACAGCGACCAGCTCCCAGTCACCTCCAGCGTGAAATCACACATACAATGGGAGGGGGGGCGGAGGCTGTATTTCCCACATTGCCCTGACGTCATGTGACCCAGGCTGCACAGGTGCACCTGAATGTTACCCATTAGTAAAATCAAGGCACATTCAACCTGGAGTTGCCACGCCTCCAGGAATAAACGTACAAACAAACTCACGGAAAAATAAGGTGGTCTCAAATGGCAGAACATGCTCAAAACCCCAATGCTGTAGCGCATATATAACTGGGGGAGCAGATCCCGCACATGCGGCCCGCTGCAGAACGTAATCCCCAGCAAAAAATGCATACAATGGAGGATGCCTACAGCGGACCACATGTACCACAGTGGTCTCAAATGGCAGAACATGCTCAACCCCAATGCTGTAGCGCATATAACTGGGGGAGCAAGTCCCGCACATGTGGCCCGCTGCAGAACGTAATCCCCAGCAAAAAATGCATACAATGGAGGATGCCTACAGCGGACCACATGTACCACAAAAACATCCTACACAGGGTAGACAAATGTGCGGATGTGACAATCTACATAGAAAACAATTCACGGAAAATGGTGCACTACAGCGGAAAATGCCGTTGACAATATATGGCTAAACCCTCACTCTGATGTTAAAATGAGACTTTCGCCAGTATATCCTTATATCAAAGACATACCGGAGCCCGAGCACCGCGTCAAGGTATCTCAGTTGGCATCGGGACCTACGCTATCCCTACTGTGGTATAGATAATAACAGATAGGTGCAAGAGGTCCGAAACACAGCGACCAGCTCCCAGTCACCTCCAGCGTGAAATCACACATACAATGGGAGGGGGGGCGGAGGCTGTATTTCCCACATTGCCCTGACGTCATGTGACCCAGGCTGCACAGGTGCACCTGAATGTTACCCATTAGTAAAATCAAGGCACATTCAACCTGGAGTTGCCACGCCTCCAGGAATAAACGTACAAACAAAGTCACGGAAAAATAAGGTGGTCTCAAATGGCAGAACATGCTCAAAACCCCAATGCTGTAGCGCATATATAACTGGGGGAGCAGATCCCGCACATGCGGCCCGCTGCAGAACGTAATCCCCAGCAAAAAATGCATACAATGGAGGATGCCTACAGCGGACCACATGTACCACAGTGGTCTCAAATGGCAGAACATGCTCAACCCCAATGCTGTAGCGCATATAACTGGGGGAGCAAGTCCCGCACATGTGGCCCGCTGCAGAACGTAATCCCCAGCAAAAAATGCATACAATGGAGGATGCCTACAGCGGACCACATGTACCACAAAAACATCCTACACAGGGTAGACAAATGTGCGGATGTGACAATCTACATAGAAAACAATTCACGGAAAATGGTGCACTACAGCGGAAAATGCCGTTGACAATATATGGCTAAACCCTCACTCTGATGTTAAAATGAGACTTTCGCCAGTATATCCTTATATCAAAGACATACCGGAGCCCGAGCACCGCGTCAAGGTATCTCAGTTGGCATCGGGACCTACGCTATCCCTACTGTGGTATAGATAATAACAGATAGGTGCAAGAGGTCCGAAACACAGCGACCAGCTCCCAGTCACCTCCAGCGTGAAATCACACATACAATGGGAGGGGGGCGGAGGCTGTATTTCCCACATTGCCCTGACGTCATGTGACCCAGGCTGCACAGGTGCACCTGAATGTTACCCATTAGTAAAATCAAGGCACATTCAACCTGGAGTTGCCACGCCTCCAGGAATAAACGTACAAACAAAGTCACGGAAAAATAAGGTGGTCTCAAATGGCAGAACATGCTCAAAACCCCAATGCTGTAGCGCATATATAACTGGGGGAGCAGATCCCGCACATGCGGCCCGCTGCAGAACGTAATCCCCAGCAAAAAATGCATACAATGGAGGATGCCTACAGCGGACCACATGTACCACAGTGGTCTCAAATGGCAGAACATGCTCAACCCCAATGCTGTAGCGCATATAACTGGGGGAGCAAGTCCCGCACATGTGGCCCGCTGCAGAACGTAATCCCCAGCAAAAAATGCATACAATGTCTACCCTGTGTAGGATGTTTTTGTGGTACATGTGGTCCGCTGTAGGCATCCTCCATTGTATGCATTTTTTGCTGGGGATTACGTTCTGCAGCGGGCCGCATGTGCGGGATCTGCTCCCCCAGTTATATATGCGCTACAGCATTGGGGTTTTGAGCATGTTCTGCCATTTGAGACCACCTTATTTTTCCGTGACTTTGTTTGTACGTTTATTCCTGGAGGCGTGGCAACTCCAGGTTGAATGTGCCTTGATTTTACTAATGGGTAACATTCAGGTGCACCTGTGCAGCCTGGGTCACATGACGTCAGGGCAATGTGGGAAATACAGCCTCCGCCCCCCCTCCCATTGTATGTGTGATTTCACGCTGGAGGTGACTGGGAGCTGGTCGCTGTGTTTCGGACCTCTTGCACCTATCTGTTATTATCTATACCACAGTAGGGATAGCGTAGGTCCCGATGCCAACTGAGATACCTTGACGCGGTGCTCGGGCTCCGGTATGTCTTTGATATAAGGATATACTGGCGAAAGTCTCATTTTAACATCAGAGTGAGGGTTTAGCCATATATTGTCAACGGCATTTTCCGCTGTAGTGCACCATTTTCCGTGAATTGTTTTCTATGTAGATTGTCACATCCGCACATTTGTCTACCCTGTGTAGGATGTTTTTGTGGTACATGTGGTCCGCTGTAGGCATCCTCCATTGTATGCATTTTTTGCTGGGGATTACGTTCTGCAGCGGGCCACATGTGCGGGACTTGCTCCCCCAGTTATATGCGCTACAGCATTGGGGTTGAGCATGTTCTGCCATTTGAGACCACTGTGGTACATGTGGTCCGCTGTAGGCATCCTCCATTGTATGCATTTTTTGCTGGGGATTACGTTCTGCAGCGGGCCGCATGTGCGGGATCTGCTCCCCCAGTTATATATGCGCTACAGCATTGGGGTTTTGAGCATGTTCTGCCATTTGAGACCACCTTATTTTTCCGTGACTTCAAATGTGAAATTGCACTAAAATGTTTGCATAATTATGTCTTTGCTGTTTTTTAGCAATAATGTTTTTACAGGTTCAGCAACGTTCAAGCACTTTATCCCATTGTGTGTATTCTTTTTCAGGTACTGCAATGTGTCCTATTATGCACTTATTGTACGGTGTTTTTTAGTGAATTATGCACTTAGACAGATAGCTAGCACTTTACTTTTCTACCTCATATGGACTGCCTCTAAAGACTGTACGTCGCGGCTTAGCCTCATGCGTATGACGCAATTGCGAGTCAGTAGTACGCTAAGGATTCGTACGCACTTTGTACGCTAATGCTTACATATTGTGTACTTTTAACAACACTGACTGTATGTTTCAAATTTGTGTAGGAATGTTCGCAAAATGATTATTTTTTTTAATGAAAATTTTACCGAATAAATCAGTTTTAAGAACGAATCTTGTCATAAATTGGTTGAACATTTGCTGAAGCGAACTTTGGATGATTTGCTCATCTCTAGTTGAAAGGAGGCACCAGAAGTCTTCAACCAAAATGTAAGACATCTTGAAAATGGCCAGGAAACTGGGCATGCACTTTAGTCACTCTTGCACTGCAAAACATGCCCTCCTTGAGCTGCAATGGCTTAATAGCATTCCCCAACATCACCTCATATGAGACATTTTCTAACGTTGGAACTCCACCCTTCACATGTTGGGTGGACTATATGAGCAGAGGAAGGCCATAAACGATGTCTTGATGATGTAGGCGGACAGGAGCAGTCCCCTGTGTAACTTTGACGTTAGCCAGTGGTAGCTCATGAGTGATATCTGCCATTTGTTCAGGCCCTTTGAGGAGGCCACTTTATTTATCAGTCATCAGGACTACAGGATGAATGATGCCATTCCACTCTTTCACATCCTGGAGTAGATGCTGGTAAAACTGGCTGGCCAGGGAACATTAGACATGAAGCCTACATCTCACAGCCACCTGAGCCCTGTATAGGCTGAACTGGTGGAGGGGAAGGATGTGGACCTGGAACAGGACATTCACGCACAAGCAATATATGCAGAAATGGTGGATTTTATCCAAACAAGTGACAGGAGAGGAGCAGGAGATGCAGGAAGAGCAGGAGGAGCTAGAAGGCGATGAGGAAGACAAGACAGATGACCCCAAAACACTGTGGAAGTATAAAGTGGAGATGTAGGTAGGGATTCCCATCAAGTCCTTTGTGCAAATGGCCCAATACATGCTCAGTTGCTTAAGTAGTGACAGCCGTATTATCCCCATTCAGCAGAGGGATGACTACTAGCTCTCTACCATGTTAGACTCTCGCTACTGTTCCAAAATGGGGGCCTTTTTTATTATAGCAAATGCCTTTTGTTAAGTGTTGTGTTATATAGCATTAGTATGAGACTATGGTTAAATATTTTGCCCTGTACATGTGTGCAGTGGAACTAAATTGATCATAGTGAATGCTTTCTGTTAGCTGTTGCATTACATAGCAATAGTATGAGGCCACAGTTAAATACTTTGACCTGTACATGTGTGCAGTAGAACTAAATTTATCATAGCCAATGCCTTCCATTAGCGATACTGTTGTTATAGACTACATCCAACAGACAGTTGTCTGGGACCTTCAAAAGAACGCGCAGTGGCAAAAAAGATGCTATAGCCAACACAATTAGCAGCAGAAGAAGGAGTGGTGGTAGCAGCAGCCGCAGATACAGGCCAGAGGGTAGTGTTCCACTCCATATCAGTAGTGAGGACCTATATGGTAGTCCCAGCAGGTCAAATGGATGAGGGTTAGGACATACAGTACAAAAGTATTGAAGATCCCGTATGTACAATTTATTTATTTTTGTTGATCAACCCATGAAATGCCTTAATTTTTAACCCAGATGCTGTGATAAGAAATTAATGCAACATCTGAGGGGTTCAATGAAGGGGTGGGTTGGGTATCACAATTGGTGTTCGCCGTCATTTTACCAGATATTTGCAAAGAAATTTTTTGTAAAATTCAGTGATGCAGCCGAATCGAAGTTTTGAGAAATTTTCTTATCTCTAATTAGCAGGAAGAAAACCCAGTGTGATTACTGGAGAAATAAGTGATATAGTAGTAGGAGAGATCTGTCTATAAGAGCTATAGAGAAACTGGAAATGGAGGTGGGGACAGAGAGCTGAGTGACATCAGAAATTTTATTTTACACTTTCCAAATGTATATTTTAGGGATGAGCGAACTTTTGAAAAGTTCGGTTCGCTTCGCTTCGGCGAACTTTCTTGAATTTCGGATTCGTACGAACCGAACCTAAAACGAACCTTGCTATAACAGCTGAATAATTGCTTCTACAATAATGGGAGTCTGATAGGGTATAGTTTCGTTTACTTGCAGTTGCTATTACAATGAAAAAAGTGGAAAAAATCCAAGTGACTTCAACAATGGCGACACAAAATATACGCATATTTGAGAATTTACACTAATGCGTACGCTAATGCGAACATTCCCGCACAGATAACGAACATACAGTGTAATGTTGTCAAAGGTGCGCTACTTAACTGAATATGTACGCATTAGCGTACGCATACACTGCGTCTGCGAACATTCCTACTCAAGTAACGAACATACAGTGTAGCGTTGTCAATTGTACGCTACTTAACTGAATTTGTACGCATTAGCGTACATTCTCAATAAATATGCGTATATTTTGCGTCGCTGTTATTTTAACCAGATTCGTTACGAACTTTCTCAAAATTCGGTTCGGTGACGAACCGAACTTTTGGGAAAGTTCGTAACGAATCTGGTTCGTCACGGTTCGGTTCGCTCATCCCTAGTATATTTTGTCTGGGCTGTGAGGAAAATATAGGATCTGTTGTTTCATACATATGTTTCCCACTAATGAATATTACAGGTGAATACATGAAAGTTTGTAGGATATATTTTCAGAGAATGATGCTTCCTTCTTATCTGGCTCTGTTCCTGGTACCCCCTTCTCTTCTCTAAATCTCACTGCACTCACTACTTAGCTACATATTCAGTGAAGCCTAAGACTGCCTGCTCACTGTAGGATCACATGGCATAGAAGATATCCAGAGGAGAGGGGTCAGAGCTAAAGAGAGGCTGCTTCATATAAGGTAGAGACAGAGAGACTCCTGGCTAGTAAGTGATTTACTGTCTTACTAACTGCAACTGCTGGATTCCCATCAAATCTGCTCAGTTCTCTGTGCAATGCTCTCCATTACTACTGCTGCCTCAGAGGTGTGCTGCACAGTGACCTGCTTATCCACGTCCTGTATTTGGGCAGCCACGATGAGCAGCCAGTCTCCACCCAACAGCTCTGAAAAAATTGAGTATTGCAGAAGGAAAAAGTGTTAAAAACTGCCCGATACAAGTTATGTAATGGCCAGAAATATTATTATGTCACTTGTACACAAACACACTTTAATACACATGTCAGGTTCCCAATGATTTAAAGGGATTGTCTAATATCATAATAAACTGTGGCAATTATAAGCAATGGTAAAAAATAACAAAAGATGCACCGCAATAACAACAGGTGACTGCTATCAATCACTGGCCACAGCGGGAGACATTCTCTGCATCTGTGCTAATGTGGTATATTCTAGAAAACTCCTGGAATTAGTGAACACTTAGGGTGAGTGATTTAGGCTATGACATATGGTTCACGGTCCATACCCATTGGGTCACTCAGTCTTATCTCTACTACTCTGGTCTTAAAATCACAGCCTGGCTTAGAAGTTTGCTTCACTTTCTTATTCTGTTTGCAGACAAATCTGACTGTGGTCACAGAGTTTCTCCTTTTAGGATTTCAAAGCAGCCAACTTTTGAGAAATCTTCTATTTCTGCAGTTTCTTGTTGTTTTTGGTGCCACAATATGTGGGAATCTCCTGATCATCACCCTGGTGTCCACCAGCAAGAACCTCCACACTCCAATGTACTTCTTCATCTCACAACTGTCCATCGGTGATATCTTATTATCCACAAATATTGTCCCCAACTTTTTCTACATCCTGCTCAATAATGGAGGAACCATCAGTTTAATTGGCTGTATGACTCAGTTTTTTTTTTTCGATAGCACTGTAGGATTTGAATGTCTTCTTTTTGCTGTGATGTCTTATGACAGATATGTGGCCATCTGTAATCCCCTCCGATACTCCTCTATCATGACTAATAGATTTTGTGTTAATTCAGTCATTTTTAGTTGGTTGATGGGTATTTCTATTTCAGTCATTGTCACCATAACATCTTCAAGGCTAAACTTTTCTGGTCCAAACATCATTGACCATGTATTCTGTGACCTTGTCCCCTTACTAGAACTTTCCTGTTCTGACACCTTCATGGTTCATTTGGAGATTTTTGTTTTGGGAGTTCCAGTTTTAATCATCCCAACCGCAATCATTGTAGTGTCTTATAATTACATTATCATCACCATCTTGAGGATCCCATCCAGTACTGGTAGACAGAAAGCCTTCTCCACCTGCAGCTCCCACCTTATTGTGGTCTCCATATATTACTGGACGATATTCAGTGTTTATGTCCCTATATCAAGTGGACAAACTGGAGTCAGTAATAAGATCCTCTCCCTGCTGTATACTGTATTTACTCCACTGATTAACCCCATTATATACAGTCTGAGGAACAAAGACATTAAGAAAGCCGTACAGCAAGCATTCCATAAACATGCCATTTAACCCCAAGAGTACCAGCACCACGTACAGTGCTTAGATTGAGCAGTTGAAGAAGCTCTGCTCCCATGAACAGCTGAGCCCCTGCTGAATATAAACACCAATACCATACCCCTTGAATGCCGCAGTCAATGCTGACTGTGGCATGTTTAGGGTTTGCAGAGGAAGCGTGGTTCCTCTGTGACCCCATCAGCCACCAGCACTGAGATGACAGGCTAATAAGGCAACCTGATGCCTTACACAGGCCTTGGGCCAACCAGCTATGCAGGGCTATGAGACCCGGCCCCCAGGTATATTACTGACAGGTCAACGTATTATAATACTCTACTTATTCTAATGCATTGTAAAGGGAATCAGACCCCCAAAAGTTGAAGACTCATAGTGGAACAAAACTAAAAAGTAACAGTTCAAGTTTCAAGTGATGAAACAAAAAAGTGCCCCTTTCACACAATCAATACATTTAAATATGTCAAAAATAGAAAAAAAAGACATATTAGGTATCATTGCATCCTGCTCTATAAAACTTTCACATGCTCTACCCTGTCTGGTGAATGATGAACAAAAAGAAAAACTTATATAAATGCTTATATCGAGTAATCAAAAATTCATGTGTTCCCCAAAAAGTTGGCAACAAAAATTTCACCTCATCCTGCAAAAATTGAGCCCCAACACAAGACCGTCAGCAGAAAAAAAAATTAAAAATACAGTATATATGACTAGAAGATCAGAAAATGGCATTTAGTTTCCAAAAATTATTTGCATAAAAGTGTGTAAATAGAGATGAGCGAACATGCTAGTCCTAGCTTGGTGCTCGTTCGAGCATTAGGGTATTCACATATGCTCGCTACTCGGACGAGCATATCGCAATCCTCGAGGAAATGGCAACTTCCTCTTCCTGCATGTTAGCCGCCTTTTCTCAGCCAATCAACATGCAGGAGAGTCTTTGGTACCTCCTAGCATCACGTGGGGCCCCTTCAAGTCGATAGCAGGGATTGGCTGGCCAGATCAGATGACCTGGGAATATAAGAATCTGGTGCCGCGCTGCTCGTGTCATACGCCATCTTCATGAGATTAGGGATAGAGCTGCTGTCTGTCAGGGAGAGTGTTAGGGCCTGAATTTAGATGTTGGTTAGGCAGGAATCACCCACAAAGAACCCAACAGCCCTTCTAAGGGCTACAAGCACCTTTTTTTTTGGTCTCCTCCAGGCTGCTGGCTGGGACTTGTAGTGCAGCTACCGCCATTTTGTACACAGTGACTGTGGCAGAAGGGACAGCACGTGGTCCACACAGACACAAAATAAACTGCCCAAAGTACTAATTTTTGCTGCTGCTGTACCTTGGCTTGCTGAGATCTGTAGAGCAGTCTAGGGAATATGTTTTTCTGTCATTTCTATACACTACAGTCCAGTGAACAATTATGTAGTTTACTGTACAGTAGCGTCAGTCTCGGGAATACGTTTTTCTGTCATTTATATACACTACAGTCCAGTGAACAATTATGTAGTGTGCTGTACAGTAGCGTCAGTCTAGGGAATACGTTTTTCTGTCATTTCTATACACTACAGTCCAGTGAACAATTATGTAGTGTGCTGTACAGTAGCGTCAGTCTAGGGAATACGTTTTTCTGTCATTCTATACACTACAGTCCAGTGAACAATTATGTAGTGTGCTGTACAGTAGCGTCAGTCTAGGGAATACGTTTTTCTGTCATTTATATACACTACAGTCCAGTGAACAATTATGTAGTGTGCTGTACAGTAGCGTCAGTCTAGGGAATACGTTTTTCTGTCATTCTATACACTACAGTCCAGTGAACAATTATGTAGTGTGCTGTACAGTAGCGTCAGTCTAGGGAATACGTTTTTCTGTCATTTTTATATACACTACAGTCCAGTGAACAATTATGTAGTGTGCTGTACAGTAGCGTCAGTCTAGGGAATACGTTTTTCTGTCATTTCTATACACTACAGTCCAGTGAACAATTATGTAGTGTGCTGTACAGTAGCGTCAGTCTAGGGAATACGTTTTTCTGTCATTTCTATATTACTACAGTCCAGTGTGAACAACTTATGTAGTAGCAGTAGTCAGTCTAGGGAATACGTTTTTCTGTCATTCTAATACACTACAGTCCAGTGAACAATTATGTAGTGTGCTTGTCAGTGTCGTCTAGGGAATACATTGGGAATTTTTTCTGTCATTTATATACACTACAGTCCAGTTGAACAATTATGTAGTGTGCTGTACAGTAGCGTCGGTCTAGGGAATACGTTTTTCTGTCATTTCTATACACTACAGTCCCAGTGAACAATTATGTAGTGTGCTGTACAGTAGCGTCAGTCTAGGGAATATGTTTTTTCTGTCATTTCTATACACTACAGTCCAGTGAACAATTATGTAGTGTGCTGTACAGTAGCGTCAGTCTAGGGAATACGTTTTTCTGTCATTTCTATACACTACAGTCCAGTGAACAATTATGTAGTGTGCTGTACAGTAGCGTCAGTCTAGGGAATACGTTTTTCTGTCATTTCTATACACTACAGTCCAGTGAACAATTATGTAGTGTGCTGTACAGTAGCGTCAGTCTAGGGAATACGTTTTTCTGTCATTCTATACACTACAGTCCAGTGAACAATTATGTAGTGTGTTGTACAGTAGCGTCAGTCTAGGGAATACGTTTTTCTGTCATTTCTATACACTACAGTCCAGTGAACAATTATGTAGTGTGCTGTACAGTAGCGTCAGTCTAGAGAATACGTTTTTTCTCTCATTTCTATACACTACAGTCCAGTGAACAATTATGTAGTGTGCTGTACAGTAGCGTCAGTCTAGGGAATACAATTTTTTATATATCCTACAGTGCAGTGAAAAATTGAGTGGTTTTTCGGTGCAACAGCCGCCGTCTAAAGACTACGTTTTTCCTCTCAATCATATATACTACAGTGCAGTGAAAAATTGAGTGGTTTGCGGTGCAATAGCCGCCGTCTAAAGACTATGCTTTTCCTCTCAGTCATATATACCACAGTGCAGTGAAAAATTGAGTGGTTTGCGGTGCAATAGCCGCCGTCTAAAGACTATGTTTTTCCTCTCAGTCATATATACTACAGTGCAGTGCGAAATTGTGTTGTGGGCTGCACACTAGCCGCAGTGTAGAAAATATACGTTTTCCTCTCAGTTATATATTATACAGTGCAGTGCAAAATTCTGTTGTGTGATGCACACTAGCCGGAGTGTAGAAAATGTAAGTTTTTCCTCTCAGTTATATATTATACAGTGCAGTGCAAAATTCTGTTGTGTGCTGCACACTAGCCGGAGTGTAGAAAATATACGTTTTTCCTCTCAGTTATATATTATACAGTGCAGTGCAAAATTCTGTCGTGTGCCACACACTAGCCGGAGTGTAGAAAATATACGTTTTTCCTCCCAGTTATATATCCTACAGTGCAGTGAAAAATTGAGTGGTTTGCGGTGCAATAGCCGCCGTCTAAAGACTACGTTTTTCCTCTCAGTCATATATACTACAGTGCAGTGCAAAATTGTGTCATGTGTTGCACACTAGCCGGAGTGTAGAAAATATACGTTTTTCCTTTCAGTTATATATTATACAGTGCAGTGAAAAATTCTGCTGTGTGCTGCACACTAGCCGCAGTGTAGAAAATATACGTTTTTCCTCTCAGTTATATATTATACAGTGCAGTGAAAAATTCTGTCGTGTGCAGCACACTAGCCGGAGTGTAGAAAATATACGTTTTTCCTCTCAGTTATATATTAAACAGTGCAGTGAAAAATTCTGTCGTGTGCTGCACACTAGCCGGAGAGTATAAAATATACGTTTTTCCTCTCAGTTATATATTATACAGTGCAGTGAAAAATTGGGTGGTTTGCTGTGCAATAGCCGCCGTCTGAAGACTACGTTTTTCCTCTCAGTTATACATTATACAGTGAAGTGCAAAATTCTGTCGTGTGCTGCACACTAGCCAGAGTGTAGAAAATATATGTTTTTCCTGTCAGTTATTTATCATACATTGCAGTAAAAAAATTGAGTGGTTTGCAGTACAATAGCCGCCGTCTAAAGACTACGTTTTTTCTCTCAGTTATATATCATACAGTGCAGTGAACATACAAAATGTTGAACCCAAGGGCTAAGGGTCGAGGACGAGGGCGTGGACGTGGGCATTCAAGTAGTATAGGGGGCAGAGACCGTGGTCCTGGGCAGGTTGACACAGTACATGTTGATGAGGGAGCAGTGGAACGCCGCAGAGTTTCACTCCCTAGCTTCATCTCGCAACTTACTGGTTCACGTGGTACACGACTATTGAAACCTCAACAGTGCGAACAGGTGATGACGTGGATAGCGGACAATGCGTCCAGTAATTTATCCACCACCCAGTCTTCCACGCAGTAGTCTACGCATCAAAACACATCGCACCCGCGCGGAAACAACTGAACAACTGAACGCAATCACAGACAAAACTGACTGAACTTGCTTGTAAAATGGTGCAAGTTTTCCTGAACGCACCCTGAACGCATCCGGACCTAATCCGTCACGCTCGTGTGAAAGGGGCGTAAGGCAGAGAATTTCACATATTGAGAAAGTTGTTCAGCAGACTGAGGATATCATGGCCATAATGTCCCAATGTATTGAGAAAGTGGAGAGAGAGAGAGAGAATGTAAGCACAAAGGATTTGGAGGATAGATCAAACATTGCTGCAATATAAGAATTATTGCCATTCCTGAAGGTTCAGAAAATGATGATGTGCTAACCTTTTGTAGAACATAGATTTTCAACATTTTTGGCCATCAAGACTTAACTAGATTAGTTGGGCTAGAAATGGAGCATAGAAGGCCGGGAAAAGAGTCCCCCACCTGGTGCCCCCAAGAACAATACTTGCTAAAATGTTATGTTCCAATGCCAGACACACAATTACATACAATGGTGTTAAGGTATTGGTATATCCAGAGTTCAAAGATATCAAATAGAGACTTTGTTTTAACTGAAAAATCATTTTTCTCTCTTCTTCCCTTTGTGATATAAGAGTGGTATATAAGAATCAAGTTGATTTTTTTTTTTCAGCCTAAGGCTACTTTCACACCTGTGTCAGGGGACTTCTGCAGGCTGCTCAGGCAGGTGAACAGCCCGCCGGATCTGTGCTGCCGCAGGTGCATGTGAAGGACCGGAACTACACTCCGGCCCCATTCACTGCAATGGGGGCGAGCCAAGGATCCGGCCGCAGCACAGCAAACCCTGCCGAGAGGCGTCCGGAGCAAAAGTACATCATGTGCACCTGCGGCAGCACGGATCCAGCGGGCTGCAATTGCTCTTTAAAGATTGCTCCCTTTTCTTTCAAAAATCTGTTATAAAGCTTCCAATTTGTGTGCAATAAACATATTTTAATGCAATAACAGCAGTATAGTAGTGTATATTTTGTCACTCCGAAGGGATGTCCAATTCGGTCTGTTCTTCCCCAGAAAACCTGTTGCAACTTTTCTACAGTTTGTAAGTGTGCAGTAAGAATTTTTTAGTTGCACAACAGCAGTGCACATTATGAGGTAGATGAGGATCCGCAGTGTCACTGATTAGGCTTGGGGCTGTTAAGGAAATTTAGTTGATGAACACAATTGTGCTAGGGTTGTATTTCATTATCAGGTGGTCTCCATCTCCTTATATCCATATCTCTTAATAATATAAAAATGAGTTTCTGTCTGTCTGTCTGTCTGTCTGTTCTCTATGCGCGACCAAACTACTGGACCGATTTTCACCAAATTCGGCACACAGGTACATCAGGTGTCCGGGAAGGTTTTAGACCAGGTCTCATCTCTCTAGGACGTACCGTTCCTGAGATATTCCCAAAATATGATCTCCATTAGCCAACATTACAACTGGGAGCTTTGGTTTTAAACTCCAACTGCCATTCTCTGCAAAGGCGAACACAGGGAGGGCAGGTTTCCATAACAACCAGGTAATTATCAGCAGCTGAGGATCTCATCCATTTCTATTTACTGACACTGGTAAAGGTATTCCGGTTACCATAAATATAACTTATGTGTTTTTCTATTACTACAGTTCAGTAGTAATAAAAGATGTTTTCCTCCACTGCTGCCTATTGTGTGGCCTCATAAATAAGCATGGTATTGACCTTTAATTCAGGCCACCCTAAAAGAAGTACTTAAAACCCCCGCCCCAGGTCTCACTAAGCCACACCCCCAACTCTGTCAGGCCACACCCCTTTCACTCCGCAGCCAACAGAGATTGAAAAAATAAAGGTAAAATCAACTTCTGTCAGCTGCAGGGATGGGTGGGAGGTTGACTTTCTTTCTGCAACAACACACACAAACATTAAATAAAATAGATTAAATACACCCATGCGAAGCGTCTTGCTAATCCACGCCCCCGATTCTGTCAGGTCACACCCCCTCCCACTCTGCAGCCAATGGGAATTGAAAAAATTAAGGTAAAAATAAACTTCTGTTTGCTGCAGGGGTGGGAGGGTGAATTTCTCTCTGCAACGACACACAAAAATTTTAGATAAAATAGACTAATTATAGACTACAACCGTTTGAAGCCTTTTGCTAAAGGCCACGCCCCCTCTCACTCCGCAGCCATTCTGCAACGACACACAGAAACATTAAATGAAATAGATTAAATGCACCTATGCGAAGCGCTTTTCTAAGCCACGCCCGACTCTGTAAGGCCACGCCCCCTGCCACTCCGCAGCCAACAGGGATTGAAAAAATAAAGGTAAAAATCAACTTCTGTCAGCTGCAGGGATGGGTGGGAGGTTGACTTTCTTTCTGCAACGACACACAGAAACATTAAACGAAATAGATTAAATACACCCATGTGAAGCGTCTTGCTAATCCACGCCCCCGACTCTGTCAGGTCACGCCCCCTCCCACTCCGCAGCCAACGGGGATTGAAAAAATAAAGGTAAAAATAAACTTCTGTTTGCTGCCGTGGTGGGAGGGTGAATTTCTCTCTGCAACGACACACAAAAATTTTAGATAAAATAGACTAATTATAGACTACAACTGTTCGAATCGTCTTGCTAAGTCACGCCCCCAACTCTGTCAGACCACGCCCCCTCCCACTCCGCAGCCAACGGGGATTGAAAAAATAAAGGTAAAAATAAACTTCTGTTTGCTGCCGTGGTGGGAGGGTGAATTTCTCTCTGCAACGACACACAAAAATTTTAGATAAAATAGACTAATTATAGACTACAACTGTTCGAATCGTCTTGCTAAGTCACGCCCCCAACTCTGTCAGACCACGCCCCTTCCACTCTGCAGCCATTCTGCAACGACACACCGAAACATTAAATGAAATAGATTAAATCGCCTATACGAAGCGCTTTGCTAAGCCACACCCCCGACTCTGTCAGGCCATGACCCCTCCCACTCCGCAGCCAACAGGGATTGAAAGAATGAAGGGAAAAATAAACTTCAGCTGCAGGGGTAGGAGGGGGAATTTCTCTCTGCAATGACACACAAAATTTAGACTACAACCGAAGCAGGGATTGAAAAAATGAAGGTAAAAATCAATTTCTGTCAGCTGCATTGACTTTCTCTCTGCAACGACACACAGAAACATTAAATAAATAGATGAAATATACCCAGGCGAAGCCGGGTCTTTCTGCTAGTCTCTTATATCTTATAATCTCTAAGCTCCATTAGATGTCATGTGTACTTAAAAATAAAAATGACTCATAATCACTTGATATGTCTGTAGGAAAACAGGAACTTAGCAGACACTTAGAATTTCCCAGATAGATGAAGTAATGTGTATGCCATTGGCTGCCATCATCATTCTTTTGATTTGATTTGATGTTACATGTATACTTGTATGATTGTGATTGGATATATTAAAATTGATGACAAAGGGGGGTGTGATTACACCATCATGTATTTCTAATAAAATTAGCTCTCTGGGTGTAACCAGGAGAGATCTGCATGATCAGCAATGAGACTGGACATGCATTTCTTGTGCTGCGGCCGCACCCTCTTACCATGAAGGGGGAAATTTAACATAATTTGAACACCACAGACAACTGAGTATAAAGTTTTGGGACTTATCCTAAATTGCATTGACAGGGTTACTCCTAAGGACATCAACTAAATGACCTCCTTAGTTTTCACCCTTAACTCATTTACATAGATCTTGGCTATGTTGTCTCTACCTTGGGAATTAGACTTTGCTAAGGTGATGGCTAACTTACAGGGGTCAGAGACAGTACTTGAAGGGGACCAATGGATCAGAAAAAAACATAGGGACAGGCTGAGAAGAATGTACCTTAAAGGAGTTGTCCCATGAATAATGTAAAAAATGAAAATCAGACATCATACAGGCCATGACAATACCTTTCTAATAAACCTAGAACCATCCCTGTACCTCACATGGATCAAGAGATCTCCACATTCATTGCTCTGCTAGATTTATATCAAGCTGGCAGCTCAGGAGGCAGTGGCGTAACTACCGGGGAAGCAGGGGAAGCGACTGCTTCGGGGCCCGGGCTGACAAGGGGCCCGGCTGCCTGGGAGCAGTGTCTCAGTCAGACAAGTTCACATCGTGATTATAATACAGTTTTTCAGGCCAGGCTGGGCCCTTCACATAAAGTGCGGTCACATTAAGGGCCCGCTTCTCTCCTGTTGTCAATCATCATCCTTCCCCGCCCCCTATCCCCCATCCCCCATCCCCTATCCCCCATCAGGCTCGGACTAGTAGTGGCAGGCAGCCCCAGCTTTCTGCTGGCAAGTGCTGCTGCCTGCCGCTTCAATAGGAAGAGCAGAGCTATACAGAAATACAGAAGGTGGCGAGATGATCTTGACTGTCACGATCATCTCACCACTTAACTTGCCCTGCAGTGATACCATCTTTCAGTGCCATCTGCCCTCTTCCAGTGGGTGGAGGGCCCCGCCTCTTGATACGTGTGGTGCCTGCACTTCCTTCTCACTCCCTTCACGCATGCAGGCACGCTGCTTCCTCACAGAGCCCTGCCGCCCGCCCATATTCTGGCGTCTGCAGAGCGCGGCGGCGGGCTTTTACTGTGCTCCTGAGTGTGCAGACGTGCTGCTGGTGGTGCTGCTGTGTCCCCCATGAAACAGAAGCTGCCACAGTATTTTTTGTTTCATTTTGTGCTTTAGTGGGTTTTTTTTTAGTTTTTTTTTTTTTAGTATTAACCTGCAGGATACCTAGGTTTCAAGTTAAAAAAAATACATAATAACGTCATATAAAATTATAAAAAAAAAACAGAAAAAAAGAAAAACAGACATATATTAGGTAAAGCTACGTCTGTAACAACCTGCCCTATAAAAATATGACATGATCTATCCCCTCAGGTGAATGCCATTAAAAAAAAAAAAAAATAAAAACAGTGCCAAAACAGCCACTTTTTAGTTAACTTGCCTCACAGAAATAGCTGAGCCAGCGCACAGCATTTTGTGGTGGCCCCATAGAAAATGAATGGAGGGAGGCTGCGCATGCGCAGTGCACCCATCCACCATTTTCGAGGCTCCGTTCTCAATATGAGCATAAGGATATGCTATATAGGAAAAGGATGGCGTGGCCACCTCGCCTGGTCTGAGAGAATAATCGTGACTAGCCATAGGAGTAGGAATTGTACGTGGAGGAAGGGGAGTTGCAAAGTGGGGGGTGGCGGGGGTTTGGGGGGCCCGTACAAAAAATTTGCTCGTGGGGCCCAGTCACTTCTAGGCTCGGACCCCCTGTACAGGAAGGAGTGTCCTTTTCACTGCAGCTCAGGGGGGCCCGTGTCTCAGCTCTCCTATCACAGCTCAAGGAAGGCGTGTCTCAGCTCTACCTATCCAAGCTCATGCGAGGCAGTTGAAAGATGAAACTGAGCATGTGCGGCCCAAATCTCAGTGAAGTAGGCTCAAAGAAATAAGAAATTAAGTGGTCCTATACAGATACATTTTACTGAATAACTTAGTAGCTATACAAATTTTTTAATGACATGTAATTACAAAAGTATTCAGATCCAGGTGCTGGTTTGAAAACTGTAGAATATTTTTTGTGGGACAACCCCTTAAGTACCGTCAAAGTGTTACCAGCCCATTGGCTGGGGAAGATTAGAATGCCCACATTGGGGAAGCATGTTTGTGCACCCTATGGGCACTGCAAAACATCAGAAGCAGGCCTCATCCTAATGGATGAGAGGGAAGCTAGCAGTGCTAGGCAGGTCAGGTAGGAGGAGAGGAATGCCAGCGGGTCTGAGCTGCCAGAAAACAGGATTGGCAGAGTGGGTAAGAGGAGAAGAGCAGTGTTGGGTACAGATCGCTGACATATCATGTATATTTTAGTTGCACCCAAGGGGCATGATGCTTGTTTTTTTCCCCCGAACATCCTGCTGCAATTTCTCTAAAAGAAATACATGTAGCAGCAGACTGTCATGTGCAGAGATATATGCAAACACTAGAAACATGAATACATGTAAACTGCATTGCTGCTGTACTACAGTATATGAAAAATAAAAGTTCTTTGCGCAAAATTTTGCCAAGCCCATCTACCAGCAAAAAGTGGCTTTTGACAGATGGGCAATACGATAGAGACTTGAAACTCCTAGGATTTTGGTCTACAAAATTTCAGGGCAATCCAGCTATGTCACACTCTAATTAAACCTTAGAAGATTTTCTGTTTTTGCATTTTCATTTTTCACTCCCCGCCAGTCAAAAGTTTTTTTCATTTTTCTGTTCACAAAGCCTTATGAGGGCTTATTTTTTTGTGGGACGAGTTGTACTTTCTAATGGCACCATTTATGGTTGCATACAATGTAGTGGGTAGCAGGAAACAATTACAAATGGGGTGGAATTGGACAAAAAAAATGAAATTCTGCCACAGTTTTCTGTTTTTGTTTTTTTACTGTATTCACAATGCTGTAAAATTAACCTGTTACTAGAGATGAGCGAGCATACTCGTCTGAGCTTGATACTCGTTCGAGTATTAGGGTACTCGTACGTGCTCGCTACTTGGACGAGTATCTCGCCATGCTCGAGGAAATGGCATCTCCCGCCTTTTGAATTTTTGGCGGCTATAAACTCAGCCAATCACAAGCCAGGAGACTCTGCGGTAGACCCAGCATCACGTGGGGCCCTTACATGTCGATAGCAGGGGTTGGCTGGCCTGATCAGGTGACCCTGGAATATTCTAGTGACTGCCCGCGGTGCTCGGCTCAGTCGCTGCCTGGATGCCGTTAGGGATAGATCAGCAGTGTGATACAGGGAGAGTGTTAGGGTGTTCTACTAGATTTGTGTTAGGCAGGAGTGATTCTAAAAGAACCCAACAGCCCTTGTTAGGGCTACAAGACCCTTTTTTTATCTGCTTGTGGCTGGGCTTGCTGGCACTAGTAGTGCAGCTATCGCCATATTTGCAGCATTTTGCAGGGAGACTGGAAAAAGTTTATTTTTTGGCTCTCAGTGACACACATCCATTTCAAAAAGCTAAGTGGGACAATTTTTTGTGTTTCATTGAAATAGGCACAGTCTGCGGAAGATTTTTTTCTGTCTAACTGATAGATAGTGGAAGTCACAGTACAAAATCCTTTTGTTTGCTCTCAGTGATACAAATCCATTTCATACAGCAGTGTGGAACCATTCTGTGTGTCATAGTTCAGTTGTCCACTCACCACAAACCACAATCCGTATTTTCTGTCCAGGTGACCCATACTGTACGTCACGTAATAAAATACGGTCTTTTGCTCTCACTGATACAGCTACATTAGAAAAATCTGAGTGGGACATTTTCTGGGTTGCAGTGAAAATAGCCACAGTCAGCAGGGGCTGATTTAGCTCTCTGATATATTCTGCACTAGAGATGAGCGAGCATACTCGTCCGAGCTTGGTGCTCGTTCGAGTATTAGGGTACTCGTAAGTGCTCGCTGCTTGGACGAGTATCTCGCCATGCTCGAGGAAATGGCAACTTCCGCATTGTGCATTTTTGGCGCCTATAAACTCTGCCAATCACAAGCCAGGAGACTCTACAGTACACCCAGCATCACGTGGGGACCTTACATGTCGATAGCAGGGGTTGGCTGGCCTGATCAGGTGACCCTGGAATATACTAGTGACTGGCCGCGGTGCTCGGCTAAGATGCTGTCTGGATGTCGTTAGGTATAGAGCTGCTACGTTTCAGGGAGAGTGCTAGGGCCTGCGTGGAACCATTCTGTGTGTCACAGTTCAGCAGTCCACTCACTGCAATCCATATTTTCTGTCCAGGTGACATTTTCTGTACGTCACTTAATCCAACAAGGTCTTTTGCACTCACGTATATAGCTTGATCACAAAAATCTCTGTGCGACATTTGTCTGGGTCGCAGTCAAAATAGCCACCATCAGCAGGGTGTGAGTTAGGTCTACGACAGTTTCTGCACGTCACGTTAAAAAAAAAAAAAAACTAAAAAAAATGTTAAAAAAAATATATAAAAAAATAGTTTTTTTTGTTGTTTTAGCTTAGTGATACGAATCCATTTCACACAGCTGCGTGGAACCATTCTGTTTGTCACAGTTCAGCTGTCCACTCACTACAATCCGTATTTTCTGTCCAGGTGACACTTTCTGTACGTCACTTAATCCAACAAGGTATTTTGCTCTCACGTATATAGCTTGATCACAAAAATCTCTGTGCGACATATGTCTGGGTGGCAGTCAAAATAGCCACCATTAGCAGGGTGTCAGTTAGGTCTACGATAGTTTCTGCACGTCACGTTAAAAATAAAAATAAAAAACTAAAAAAAAATATTAAAAAGACATATAAAAAAATTGTTTTTTTGTGGTTTTAGCTCAGTGATACGAATCCATTTCACACAGCTGTGTGAAACCATTCTGTGTGTCACAGTTCAGCTGTCCACTTACTACAATCCGTATTTTCTGTCCAGTTGACACATTCTGATTTCCTATCTTTCTCTCTCTCCAAACTATTTTTCCGGATAGCTGCCATATACGGTATTAAACTGAGAAGAATACATAGAACACATGCCACACTTGATCAAGTTCATAATTGACAATTGTACCGGTTGATACTAAATTTTTAAGTTGGGGTCCTGCGTCGTCATTCTAAATACATCCGGCTGTTGTCACCACCACACACGCTAGCTCAGGGGGCACTCCTCTGGCTCTTCCAGCGAAACCTCCTTCCCCCCACCTACAGGCCCTCTCTCCAAACAATTTACCCGCGTAGGGGCCGTATTAGATATTGTACAGATTTTTTTTTGGTTCTTCTTTTAATTGCCTCCTGCGATAGACAGGAATCGAACCCGGGTCAACTGCTTGGGAAACAGCTATGCTCACCACTTTACCACCAACAGCCACAGCAACTGATAAGAACAGATACTAAACTTGATGAAAGCCAACATTTCGACAATCGATAACCCACCGTCGAGCCCGGCGTTCGGCCACCCTGAGCATTTCACATACTCTGACCGAGTCTGACCCTGGGGACGCTCATGTACTGCCCACTTGGAGGATTGCGGGGCCTACCTCGTTCATGGTTTCTCAGAATTACTATGCCACTTCCTCCAACCCCTCCTCCTCCACCTTCGAATTACCATCCGTGCTTCACGTCCTGCTACCTCAGTCTAACTCGGTCACTCTGTTGTCACCGCCATGCTGCGTCAGGCTAAATTTTTGGGTGGCTCACCTGCTACCTCATGTAACTTGGTCACTTGTTGGTGTCACCGCCATGGCTGTGTCAGGCTTATGCCTGCATCGTGTGGCTGGGGATAGGAGAGCAGTGCCAGCATGGGCATGGGTGATGGACCTTCGTTGCACCTAGTTGGGTGCTTTTCTATATATTCCCACCATGCCAGTCATGGGTTGTACATTAACTAATAACAGGAAAAACAAATAAAATATTTTACAGGAGGGTCAACCGCAGACACTCCAAAACAATTTTACATCAGGGAGTGTCTACCGTCTGCCATCATGTTCGGTCAGGCTGTCAGTAGGTACACCACCTCTGTCGTCCGCAGAAGCGGCCACTATGAGGAAGGCCACGGCGAGAACATCCCCTTTTCAATTAAGAGCAAGTGTAGAATTGTAGGAGGATGACACTTTTCTTCCGCAGTGGATTCACCTTCCCCTTTATCATTGCCAGACAACAGTTGGTGAAAAAGTAATTGGCAATGAAGAAAATGTAACGGTGCAGTGGACCGTCTGTGACGCAATACCTATATATTCCCACCATGCCAGCCATGGGTTGTACATTAACTAATAACAGGGAAAACAAATAAAATATTTTACAGAAGGGTCAACTACAGACACTCCTAAACAATTTTTTAGGAGGGTCAACTTCGGACACTCCAAAACAAAATTTTTGGGAGGCTTGCCTACAGACATTTGACTGCTACCTCAATCTAACTTGGTCACTTGTTGGTGTCACTACGCTGTCCCCATGATGTGTCAGGCTTATGCTTGCGTCGTGGGGAGGGGGATAGCACAGCAGTGCCAGCATGAGCAGTGGTGTCACCTGCAGGCGGTGATGGACTTTCGTTGCACCTAGTTGGGTGCTTCCCTAACATGTGATGGGCATGTGCCTCGCCTTTCTTGGTCTGGCTGAGCACAATTGCCATGAGGGAATTTGGGGTAATGGTGGGATTAGGCATCCTCAGAGGCATCCATGCATGCTGCCCCTGCTGTTTCCTGTCCATTTCCGTGGTGTTTCCATCATTTTCTGAGGTTTCCAGGTTTTCACCTAGCCTTCCCTAGGCAGAGCCTTGGTCCCCTGCAAAAGTGCTCGAGTCTTCCATTGACTTCAATGGGGTTCGTTATTCAAAACGAGCACCCGAGCATAGGGAAAAGGTCGACTCGAATAACGAGCACCCGAGCATTTTAGTGCTCGCTCATCTCTATTCTGCACGTCACGTAAAAAAAACAAAAAAAAAACAAACAAACAAAAAAAAAAATTTTTTTTTTCAATCTCAGTAATACAAATCCATTTCATACAGCAGTGTGGAACCATTCTGTGTGTCACGGTTCAGCTGTCCACTCACCACAAACCACAATCTGTATTTTCTGTCCAGGTGACCCATACCGTACGTCACGTAATCAAATAGGGTCTTTTGCTCTCACTGATACAGCTACATTAGAAAAATCTGAGTGCGACACTTTTCTGGGTTGCAGTGAAAATAGCCACAGTCAGAAGGGACTGAGTTTGCTCTCTGAAAGTTTCTGCACGTCACGTAAAAAAAATAAATAAATAAATAAAATATTTTTTATTTTTTTAAATCTCAGTGATACAAATACATTTATACAGCTCTGTGGAACCATTCTGTGTGTCACAGTTCAGCTGGCCAGTAACCACAAACCACAATCCGTATTTTCTGTCCAGGTGACCTGGACGTCACGTAATAAAATACGGTCTTTTGCTCTCACTTATACAGCTACATTAGAAAAATCTGAGTGCGACATTTGTCTGGGTTGCACTTAAGCAGACCAAGTCTGCCTAATCTAATAGTTTCAGTGTAATTGCTCCATACTGCACGGTACGTTATAAAATACGTAATTTTGCTCTAACTTATCCACTTATATATTAACTTGTTCAGATTGAACAAGTTTGTGGGTTTCAGTACACCAGGCCCATTTTTTTTTTGTATATATAATACACTTATATACAGAAAATTTTGAACCCCAGGGCTAAGGGTCGAGGACGAGGGCGTGGACGTGGGCATTCAATTACTGCAGGGGGCAGAGTCCGTGGTCCTGGGCAGGGTGAGACAGTTCCTGCTGATGAGGGAGCAGGGGAACGCCGCAGAGCTACACTCCCTAGTTCATGTCTGAACTTACAGGGACACGTGGTAGAGCACTGTTGAAACCACAACAGTGGGAAAAGGTGATGTCGTGGATTGCGGACAATGCTTCAAGTAATTTGTCCATCAGTCAGTCTTCCACGCAGTCCTCCCAAGGGAGCACTCCTCTGGCTCCTCCACCTCAACCTCCTTCCCCCTCCCAGGAAAATTTGGAATGCGATCCGGCATACTCTCAGGAACTGTTTTCTGGACCCTTCCCAGAGTCACAAACCACTTCTCAGATTGCTGCTGACCTCTTTCCCGATGCCCAAGTTTTCCAACTGTCACAGTCTGTGGGTGATGACATTGTTGACTTAGTGGAACAAGTGTGTAAAGAGGTGTCGGATGAGGAGGAGACACGGTTGTCAGACACTGGTGAAGTTGTTGTCAGGGCAGGAAGTCCGAGGGGGGAGCAGACTGAGGAATCTGTGGATGACAAGGTGACTGACCCAAGCTGGGTTGATAAGCCGAGTGAAGACAGTGCTTCTGAGGCGGAGGCGAGTGCTGCACCAGAACAGGTTGGAAGAGGCAGTGGTGTGGCCAGAGGCAGAAGCAGGGCCAGAGCTAGTGCATCAACAGCAACTGTTTTACGTAATGAAGCTCCCGTGGTGAGGCCTAGATGTTCGCAAGTCAGGAGGTTCTTTAAAGAAATTGAGGATGACCAACGGACTGTGGTGTGCAACCTGTGCACACCAGGATCATCAGGGGTGCCACCACTACTAGCCTAACCACCACCAGCATGCACAGGCATATGAGTGCTAAACACCCCACTCAATGAAACCAAGGCCGTTCACCTCCTGTGGGTCACACCACTGCTCCTTCCCCTGTGTCACTCGCTGCCTCTGCTAGTCAACCCCCTGCCAATGACCCCGGCATGAGCGCCTCCAGCCGGAAAACCATGCCTTCGATTCCACGATCCTCCACAGCGTCCACCAATGTGTCCCTGCGCAGCGTTCAGCTGTCTTTACAGCAGACGCTGGAGCGCAAGAGGAAATACAGTTCCACCCACCCACATGCCCAAGCCCTCAACGTCCACATCTCCAAATTGCTGAGCCTGGAGATGCTGCCCTATAGGCTGGTAGAGACCGAGGCCTTTCACAATCTCATGGCGGTGGCTGCCCCTCGGTATTCGGTCCCCAGCCGCCACTATTTTTCCCGATGTGCCGTCCCATCCCTACACCAGCACGTGTCACAGAACATCATCCGTGCCCTGACCAACGCTGTTTCTGAGAAGGTCCACCTAACCACGGACACGTGGACAAGTGCTTCTGGGCAGGGACACTATATTTCACTGACGACACATTGGGTTAACTTGATGGAGGCTGGGACCGAAACTGACCCTGGGGCCGCTCATGTACTGCTCACACCCAGAATTGCGGGGCCTACCTCGGTCACGGTCTCTCAGACGTACTATGCCTCCTCCTCCGACCCCTCCTCCTCCTCTTCCACCTTCTCCTCCGAATTACCATCCGTGGGCACAAAGCCTTCAGTCGGTAGCACTAGGCGCAGCAGCAGTGCCGTGGTTAAGCGCCAGCAGACGGTGCTCAAACTGTTGAGCTTAGGTGACAAAAGGCACACCGCCCAAGAACTATTACAGGGCATCACGGCGCAGACCGATGTGTGGCAGGCACCGCTGAACCTCAAATCAGGCATGGTTGTGTGTGACAACGGGCGTAACCTGGTGGCGGCTCTGCAACTCGGCAGACTCACACATGTGCCATGCCTGACCCACGTGTTTAATCTCATAGTTCAGCGGTTCCTCAAGACATACCCCAATCTGTCTGATTTGCTCACCAAGGTGCGCCGCATCTGTGCGCATTTCCGCAAGTCGACCACAGATGCTTCCACTCTCAGGGCAGCGTAGCGCCGCCTACAACTGCCCGCTCACCGACTGTTGTGCGAAGTGCCAACAAGATGGAATTCGACATTAAACATGTTATCCAGAGTTTACCAGCAGCGCAGAGCGATTGTAGACTGCCAGATGTCAACTTCCACCAGAACTGGTAGTCAGGTCAGTCAGCTTCCTCAAGTCTACAATGAGGAGTGGACGTGGATGTCTGATATCTGTCAGGTGTTGAGCAACTTTGAAGAGTCAACACAGATGGTCAGCGGCGATGCTGCCATTATCAGCCTCACCATCCCGCTGCTTTGCCTGTTGAAAAACTCACTACTCAGCATGACGTCAGAAGCTTTGCGCTTGTCACAGGAGATGGGGGAAGAAGATACGTCGCTTAAAGGGGTTCTCCGAGTTATAAATATATCCTATATATCCTCAGGATAGGTCATCAATATCAGATCAGCGGTAGAGATGAGCGAGTAGTGTTCGATCGAGCCGGTATTCGATCGAATACTACGCTATTCGGCATACTCGATTTCAATCGAGTATAACGGCGATGGCGCACTTAGAATTCGTTTCCCCTCCCACCTTCCCTGGCGCTCTTTTTCCACCAATCAACATGCAGGGGGGGGTATGACAGGCACGATGAGCACGCTGGCAGCGCGAAAACAGCGTCTACATGGATTGGCTGGAAAAACCATGTGACCTCGAATATTAAAAACTCAGCTCTTCCTGCTCGTACGCATATGCTGCGTGAACTTAGTCAGGGACAGAGGCTGGAGAAGGGACAGACAGGTTTTAGCAGTTGGACAGGCAGGAGCGTGATTAAAAGCCCTTATCAGGGCTACTATAGTGCAGTACAGTGATAGCTTTACTACAAGATACACTTTACAGAGAACGGCTGCCGTATTCAGGGATAGCTGCTGGAGAGAGAGGCATTAGTGGTGTATTAGGTGCTCTGCTACATACCAAACTATATTTGGCACTACTGTTCAGCGTTCTTTTTGGCTGAAAAACCCTGTTATATAACTAGTGTGTATATGCACCATCTGATCTGGCAGTATACGGCTGTGAATTTTATTTTATTTTTTTAAATACAGTTTATTTGGCTCTAGTGTTCTGGGTTCTGTGTGCCTGCAATACCCTTTTTGTATACCAGGTGTAAATACCCACCGTCTGTACAGTTAGTACACGGCTGTGTACCTTGAAATATACAATATCTAGGCCATTTAATTGGCCACTGTACTGTGCGTTCTCTTGCTAAATTAGTTCACATACCTGGTGTAAATACCCACCGTCTGTTCAGTTAGTACACGGCTGTGTACCTTGAAATATACAATATCTAGGCCATTTAATTGGCCACTGTACTGTGTGTTCTCTTGCTAAATTAGTTCACATACCTGGTGTAAATACCCACCGTCTGTTCTGTTACTACACGGCTGTGTACCTTGAAATATACAATATCTAGGCCATTTAATTGGCCACTGTACTGTGCGTTCTCTTGCTAAATTAGTTCACATACCTGGTGTAAATACCCACCGTCTGTACAGTTAGTACACGGCAGTGTACCTTGAAATATACAATATCTAGGCCATTTAATTGGCCACTGTACTGTGCGTTCTCTTGCTAAATTATTTCATATACCTGGTGTAAATACCCACCGTCTGTTCAGTTAGTACACGGCTGTGTACCTTGAAATATACAATATCTAGGCCATTTAATTGGCCACTGTACTGTGCGTTCTCTTGCTAAATTAGTTCACATACCTGGTGTAAATACCCACCGTCTGTTCAGTTAGTACACGGCTGTGTACCTTGAAATATACAATATCTAGGCCATTTAATTGGCCACTGTACTGTGCGTTCTCTTGCTAAATTATTTCACATACCTGGTGTAAATACCCACCGTCTGTTCAGTTAGTACACGGCTGTGTACCTTGAAATATACAATATCTAGGCCATTTAATTGGCCACTGTACTGTGCGTTCTCTTGCTAAATTAGTTCACATACCTGGTGTAAATACCCACCGTCTGTTCAGTTAGTACACGGCTGTGTACCTTGAAATATACAATATCTAGGCCATTTAATTGGCCACTGTACTGTGCGTTCTCTTGCTAAATTAGTTCACATACCTGGTGTAAATACCCACCGTCTGTTCAGTTAGTACACGGCTGTGTACCTTGAAATATACAATATCTAGGCCATTTAATTGGCCACTGTACTGTGCGTTCTCTTGCTAAATTAGTTCACATACCTGGTGTAAATACCCACCGTCTGTTCAGTTAGTACACGGCTGTGTACCTTGAAATATACAATATCTAGGCCTTTTAATTGGCCACTGTACTGTGCGTTCTCTTGCTAAATTATTTCACATACCTGGTGTAAATACCCACCGTCTGTTCAGTTAGTACACGGCTGTGTACCTTGAAATATACAATATCTAGGCCATTTAATTGGCCACTGTACTGTGCGTTCTCTTGCTAAATTAGTTCACATACCTGGTGTAAATACCCACCGTCTGTTCAGTTAGTACACGGCTGTGTACCTTGAAATATACAATATCTAGGCCATTTAATTGGCCACTGTACTGTGCGTTCTCTTGCTAAATTAGTTCACATACCTGGTGTAAATACCCACCGTCTGTTCAGTTAGTACACGGCTGTGTACCTTGAAATATACAATATCTAGGCCATTTAATTGGCCACTGTACTGTGCGTTCTCTTGCTAAATTAGTTCACATACCTGGTGTAAATACCCACCGTCTGTTCAGTTAGTACACGGCTGTGTACCTTGAAATATACAATATCTAGGCCATTTAATTGGCCACTGTACTGTGCGTTCTCTTGCTAAATTATTTCACATACCTGGTGTAAATACCCACCGTCTGTTCAGTTAGTACACGGCTGTGTACCTTGAAATATACAATATCTAGGCCATTTAATTGGCCACTGTACTGTGCGTTCTCTTGCTAAATTAGTTCACATACCTAATTATATACCCAAATATTGTATTTGCAACAAAAAAAAAATAAAATGCGGAGGGGGGCTAGCGGAATAGGACGTGGACGAGGACGGGGGCGCGGAAATGCTGTTGGGGGCCTTGTTGAAGCCAGTGGGGATACAATGCGTGCTGGTGAGGGTCAGCCAGGATCCCGCTCATCCAGAATCCCTGCCTTTATGGGACAGTTAAGCAGGGGGCGGGTTACACCGCTGTTGAGGCCTGAGCAGGTTGAACAGGTGGTGCAATGGATAGCCGATAGCGCTTCCACACAGTTGTCCACCAGCCAGTCATCCACACAGTCTCACTCTGACCCTCCTTCCTCCACACCTGGCCAACAGAGTCATCCCACCCTTGACCCCTCCCAGGAGCTCTTTTCGGGTCCTTTTTCAGATGTGCCGGAAGAATCCCAGGAGCTAGGAGAGGAATTTGTTTGTAGTGATGCCCAAACCCTTGAGTTTTCGCCATCTCCTGCTGATGTGGACCCTGAACCAGCATCTGTTATCATGAGCGATGATGATGATGAGACGCAGTTGCCATCAAGGGAGGCTGTTGGAATGTCCAGTGGGCAGGAGGAGGAGCAGAGTGAGGAAGAGGAGGTGGTGGATGACGAAATGACCGACCCCACTTGGCCAGGGGTGATGTCCAGCGGGGAAAGCAGTGGAGAGGTGGTGGTCTGCGCAGCACCGAAAAAGGCAGCAAGAGGCAGAGGGATGTCCAGAGGCAGAGGGATGTCCACAGGCAGAGGGATGTCCACAGGCAGAGGGATGTCCACAGGCAGAGGGATGTCCAGAGGCAGAGGACAGTCCAGACAAAGTAGTGAGGCCACAGCCAGCACGGCCGAAGCTGTTCCCGGCAGCGGGCAGTCGCGCGAAGCTCCCCCATCGAGGCCTCGTACTTCTGTGGTGTGGAGATTTTTTAATGTTTGTGCGGATGACAAACTGAGCGCGGTTTGCACACTCTGCCACTCAAAACTGAGTAGGGGCTCTGAGAAGAGCAATCTGACCACCTCAGGCATGCGGCGTCACTTGGAAGTCAAGCACTGGGCTGAGTGGGAGAGAGCAAACGCAATACAAACTGCGCCCGGTCCTGCTGCCACTGCCTCTTCCCCTTTGTTGTGTGCTGCCACTGCGGTCCAGACCTCCAGCCAGGACACCTCCACATCTGCCTCTGCCTCGGCTACTTTGGGGCCTTCTCCTTCAGCCTCCCCTTCCCCCGCCTCTTCGCCTGCACCCTCACACTCCTCGTCCCAACAACTGTCCATCTCGCAGGCGTTCGACCGCAGGCGGAAGTACGCCTCGAGTCACCCCCAAGCCCAAGCCTTAAACTGCCACATCTCCAAACTGCTGGCCCTGGAGATGTTGCCGTTTAGGCTTGTGGAGACGCAGGCCTTCCGCGACCTGATGGCGGCTGCCGCACCTCGCTATTCCGTCCCCAGCCGCCACTACTTTTCCCGGAGTGCCGTCCCCGCCCTGCACCAGCACGTGTCGCGTAACATCAGGCGGGCCCTGAGGTACGCAGTCAGCGCAAAGGTCCACTTGACCACCGACTCGTGGACAAGCGCTTGCGGCCAGGGACGCTACATCTCTTTGACGGCACACTGGGTGAATGTAGTGGAAGCGGGGACGGGGTCGCAAACAGAGACGGCCTACCTACCACCCCCGCCCAAGATTGCCAGCATGGGTTCTGATAAACCCCCCTCCTCCTCCTCCTCCTCCTCCTCCTGTGCCTTAACATCTCCCTCAGCCGCTAGCTGGAAGCGTTGCAGCACTGGCGCTGGGAGACGTCAGCAGGCGGTGCTAAAGCTCATCAGCTTGGGCGACAGGAAGCACAGCGCCCCAGAGGTGAGGGACGCCATATTGCAGCAGACGGAGATGTGGCTGTCGCCGCTGCAGCTAGGACCAGGCATGGTCGTGTGCGATAACGGCCGTAACCTGGTGGCGGCTCTGGAGCTTGCCGAACTCAATCACGTACCATGCCTGGCCCACGTTTTTAATCTGGTAGTCCAAAAATTTCTGAAGACTTACCCCAACCTGGCAGAGCTACTGGTGAAAGTGCGGCGCTTGTGCGCTCACTTTCGTAAGTCAACTGTAGCTGCTGCTAGCTTAAAAAAACTCCAGCAACGCCTCCATTTGCCTGAACATCGGCTGTTGTGCGACCTGCCCACTCGCTGGAATTCCACCTATTCCATGTTGGCCAGGGTGTGTGAGCAGCAGAGAGCATTGATGGAGTACCAGATTATGAATCCACGCGTGCCTCCAACTCAGCTCCCTCAGTTTGCCAACCACGAGTGGCCATGGATGGCAGACATATGCGATGTACTGCGTATCTTTGAGGAGTCCACCAAGAAGGTCAGCAGCGAGGACGCTATAGTGAGCGTAACCATCCCGCTCCTAGGCGTCCTTAAAGAATCCCTCATCGCAATAAGGGAGAACGCATTGCACGCAGAGGAGACTGGGGTAGGAGGAGACGCAACGGAGCTACACAGTCAGACCACATTTTTGTCTGCTTCACGGTGGCAGTTGCAGGAGGAGGAGGATGAGGAGGAGGACGACGTGGAGGTGGCTGTGGAAGAGGAGGAGGATGCTGGCGGCGAGGGTAGCAGTCAGGCTGTGTGCGTCCCATTGGTTCAGCGCGGATGGGGCGGAGAGGAGGCGGAAGAGGAAGAGGAGGAAATGGCAAGTGATCCTTCTGGTGGGGGCAGTGAGGTCATGCCTATTCAGAGTCTGGCACACATGGCTGACTTCATGCTGGGCTGCTTTTCCCGGGACACACGTGTTGTCCGGATAGTGGAGAACAAACTGTACTGGGTCTTCGCACTCCTGGACCCCCGGTATAAAGATAACGTCTCCTCTTTTATTCCGGTAGAGGAGAGGACAAATCGATTGCTGGAATACCAGAGGGAACTCGTGCAGAACATGATGGAGATTTTCCCACCCACCATCGCTGGCGGCAGAGAGGAGAGGGTCTCCCAGAGTCCCACAACATCCATCAGGCCCACAGCCACCAGGGGAACACTCTCCAAGGTGTGGGACACGTTCATGGCACCCCCTCGTGCAACTTCCATCACTGCGGAGCCCGCTATCAGCAGGAGGGACAAGTATCGGCGGATGTTGCGGGAGTACCTGGCAGACCGTACCCCTGTCCTCCCCGATCCCTCGGCGTCCTACACTTACTGGGTCTCCAAGTTGGACACGTGGCTGGAACTGTCCCTGTACGCCTTGGAGGTGCTTGTCTGCCCTGCCCGCCAGCGTGCTATCAGAAAGGGTGTTCAGCGCAGCCGGGGGCATTATAACCGATAAGCGCAGCCGCCTGTCAACCGACAGTGCCGACAGGCTGACGCTAATCAAATGAACAGCAAGTGGATTGACCCGGACTTTGCTTCTCCAACCGTGGAAAGCAGCCAAAAGTGAAGTGCCATCTGTATGAAGTGCCATTTCCTCCTCCACCTCCTCCTCCTCCTCCTCCTTAACCGCCGTAGAATTGCTCCGTAAATAAGAAAATTTATAAGTTTATGGCTCACCTCTTGGGCCTCCACAAAATGTTTAAGAGGTCTCACCTCTTGGGCCTCCTCATAATTTTTAACAGGTCTCACCTCTTGGGCCTCCACATAATTTTTAAGAGGTCTCACCTCTTGGGCCTCCACATAATTTTTAACAGGTCTCACCTCTTGGGCCTCCACATAATTTTTTAAGAGGTCTCACCTCTTGGGCCTCACATAATTTTAACAGGCTCTCACCTCTTGGGCCTCCACATAATTTTTAAGAGGTCTCACCTCTTGGGCCTGCACAAAATGTTTAAGAGGTGTCACCTCTTGGGCCTCCACATAATTTTTAATAATCTCACCTCTTGGGCCTCCACAAAAGTTTCACAGGTCTCACCTCTTGGGCCCTCCACACAATGTTTAACAGTCTACCTCTTGGGCTTCCACAAAATGTTTAACAGGTCTCACCTCTTGGGCCTCCACAAAATGTTTAACAGGTCTCACCTCTTGGGCCTCCACAAATGTTTAACAGGTCTCACCTCTTGGGCCTCCACATAATTTTTAACACGTCTCACCTCTTGGCCTCCACATAATTTTTAAGAGGTCTGCACCTCTTGGGCCTGCACAAAATGTTTAAG